>BMAO01014902.1:0-45155 GCA_019973975.1 Trichonephila clavata
TTTATCTCGAATTTCACACGCAGAGTCATTTCGTCAGCGTTGTCGAGCCCCCGATTGAAAAACTAATATTAACATCCTGCTTTTTATCGCTTTTCTAAACTGAATATCTGGCAAAAAGCGTTCTGTGATTGGTTTTTTGACTCTATCAGATGCAAATTCCTTCTGTGAGCCTCTGATTGCGTATTTTGACCGTGCAGAAGCGTTGTTTTCGTGGCATACCGTTCCAGTTTTTTGTAATACACGTACCGTTCCAACGCTGTTTAGGGTTTTTCACGTACTAATTATTTTACGAACAAAAAATGAGTGTTGTGTCATAAATATTTTTCGAGTTTCTGTCACTACAACCGTATCGTTAGTGTCATTTTGTTGCCGTTCACATGATCTCGAGCTCATACCTTTAAATAACTAAACCTCAAATCTCATGTCCATTAGTCGTCCATATCCTATAAATCCATATATCGGCAGTTTTTACGTCCGCCCAGTATACTGCTGCATTATAAATATAATATAGAAAACTACAATGGAATTCGTAATAAAAGTATCACATGACCTTGATATTATCAATGTTATCTACTTTTCCTTACTAAAATTGTAACTTGAGGCATTGGTGGCAGTGGCGTACATAGACTACTTTAATAGAAGAGGTTACATTTTTAAGAGCATGTAAATGAAAGTATCGAGACATAAACTTTATGCTGAAATATAAAAATCTATTGATTTATGGAAGGAGTTTGAAACCCCCAAACTTCATTCTTGAGTAGACTACAGAATGAAAGATTGGACTCAAAAATTTTAAAGAAATCCGGCACAAAACCATCGACAAGTAATACTCCGTGAAATGCAGTGAAGTAAAGGATCTCATTGAAAATATACGAAGGTTAATGATTTCAAATCGCAATATACTGTTGTCTGTGTTAGTGTTCCAGCTCACATGTATTTAACTCTTAATACCATGTTCTTTTTCTTTATTCTGCCTCGCCTTCATAACACATCGTGAATTATATTTTCGTACTTGTGATACTACCCAGTATTCAATCTTTCATATTAGAATCCTTTTCTATTTTACGCGACGTAATCCTGTACTGTATAAGTCACTCTGCTCAATCTAAACTGATTGGAGACCAAACAAAAATTATCCTGCTTCCTTCACCTATCTGTGGACTATTTTTTCATAACCAGTCATCTGAAAATGTATATTTGTTGAAGAGTTGATTTCGTAGCTTGTAGATGTCTGTTTTAACTAATGTTTATGTAGATGTTTTACCAAATGGATCTTAGATAGTTACATATCTATTACTTTCCAGTTTTTAATCATCTCTGCTATGTGAACACTCTCGAATTTTCCTTCTCTGAGAAATAGTTTATAATATTTGAAAATTTGAAAGAACACATAGAAAATTTTCAAAAACTTACTCATTTTATTTATAGAAGACATAGTACCATTATACTGCGGTTAGACTAGAACACCAGAGTTTCTTGCAAACAAACTAATAAATAAATAAACTATACACTTTTTTTAAGCTAATTTCATCCTCTAAAAACTTTCCATTTTCATATCTTCATTAGAAGCCACTGCATCAAGGGATAAAGCAACTTTTCTAGCTTATAGAGAATACACTTTATTTAAAATGTGTATAAACAAATAATAATTAACGGAAAATATGCATACTTCAAATAAAAAAAAATGAACTTAAGCATGTGCACAAGCGCAGTGAAGTTATAAATCTTCCAAAAGATAACTATTTCCCTGAGTTTTGGAGTTAATTATTACGAAAATTATATTGTAACAATTGATGAATAATATTTATTTTAAATGTGCTTGATTCTATCTTATGTTTAAGACATTTTCTATGTTAAAATAAATAGAGGTAATTTACAGAATAAACAAGTAGAAATATTTAATGAAAGGTAAATATTATATAAATGAGAAAAAAGTGTAAAGATAAACTGATGAAAAGAAAATTAGCATGCATAATAGAAAATAAATCAAATCAAAGAGGTTCTATCTTAAGTATACGATCTCTTTTGCATAGATTTATTTATTTTCATGGATAAATATTTATTCTCATCTGAGAATAACTATAATTATCTGTGAGGCTTATAAAAGTAATAATAACAAATGTAAGAAAGTGATATATAAATAAATTCTCCTAAGTTTTTGTTTCGCGTACTTCTAGTAACAATAACGCAACAAGATTTCTTGTTTTTGAATTTAAAATATTTTCAAATCGAGCTTTGAAGAGGAAAAGAAGCAGTGCTATCAATTTCGTATCCATTTGTTTTCCTTTCAACTATCCCTCCTTCTTTTTTAAAAGATCCTATTTTAATTGGATGATTCTTGTTTCTAAAAAATTTCTCGTCCTATTTTTTATGACATTCATGCACTGTTTTGTAACTCCATATTTCGCATGACAATTTATTATAACGGTTGTCAATTAGAATAATAACTATACTGCAGGCATATGTACTTTTGTTGCAACTTATCCGTTGGAAAAGTATGAATATTTATTGTTAAAATAATGTTTATAAGATATGAATAGTATTTTATCTTCAATTCAATAACACATTAAGGTAGCAAAGGTACTAAAAATTCATCATTTTCTCCTTCAAGCTTTATCAAAATTCTTACATGGTTCAAAAATCTACATCCACATCCGACCATTTGGTTCATGTCTCCACGGGTACCTGTCACGGTATAATCTTTCTGCGGTTCGAGCATTTCTTTCTGCCAATCTGTAAATCAGGTGCATATCTGCCAACTCGGTGTTCGTAAAATGTTTCATACTCATCAGCTCGCGATAACACTAAGGACTGTGGCAATGCTGGTCTATTTTCTCCAATGCTCTTGTAAGCAATGCCAACTAACGTCGAGCGAAGACGTTTCCAGCCATAGGTTGCTATTTAAATCTCAATCATTTCGACGTCCCCTGCCTACCCTTTAAGTTATTTTAATATTCCTGGAACACACCCAGTATATCAAAGTAAATATATTCTTTATAAAGTTTGAAAATTAGAAGTGATTAGAAAAGCCAATTAATATATTTGCTTTATTTTTTATAAGAATCAAAATATTTATAAATTTCAGTCTATAGAGTAGAAATAATTTATTTAAGTGTTACTTCACTTTTCAACGAACTGAAAGCTATGAAAAGAAGTGAAATCAACTTTAGAAGCAGGCGTTTTTCTCCAAGATATGTAATAGATATTGATAAACTATTAAATAAGATAAAGTCCTATTTGGGATTATTTTATTAAAAAGCATTTAATTGATTTCACAAATATAATGCATTGTATATAATTGCCTGAGAGGTATTACTTATAAATTCTAAGAAATAATTCTTCCCAAATTCTTATAACTGTTTATCTCCTCAAGTTTGGTGTTTATTAACTTAAATATGAAAACTGAAAGTGATTTTGGGAGCTTTCTTTAATTCATGTCTACAGATAATTAAGAGTTTAAAAAACTACAAGGAGCAACAGCGGAACACATTTTTACTGAGTACATTTAGAGCTCATGGAAAAATTTAGTGGTCACTAAATAGGAAAGTGCTTCAGCTACCAATAAATTGATCAGTGATTGAAAAGATTTTTGAAGAAGATTGATGCTCACTACTGTATTGAGAGAAATGATTGAATAATTTAAATCTGCAGGAACTGTGGAAGTGTACCGGATGTGGAAAATCAAAGGAATCAAGGAGTAACGAGCTGAAGTTACAACTGTTATATAAAAGCAAAATATATATGATAAATGTGCAGGCTAACAGCAATTTATTATCTAGTATATCGTGTCAAACAGATATCCCATATTCAATGAGGAGAAAAATGCTTCATAAAATTTAGAAATTTTTGTTTCTATAAAGTTTTTTTCCATTGAACAATTGTTTTCTAGAAATAACTGAATTGATTTTCATCGAGATTTTTCGCAAGGGTGGAAATGAATAACGCATGATCATGGTAGATTTTATGAAATGATGAAGTACAATTTTATTTACTGCTGTTATCAATACACACAACTACCATATTTTTATTGTCACAGATACATGTGTCTGTACTATGTTTTATGTGTGTACATGTGTGTGCACAGACACCTTGCATTCGCCCAAAGTTGAAGGGTTGTATGGCGTTACATCTTCTTTTACCAATGACGCTTATTTTCATGACGAAATTTGTATAAATGGACTAATCATTTGTTCCGGTAATTTTCCAGATATTGCTACATATAAAAGATAAAAGTCACTCACACATTCACTAACTCATCACGATATTTCCGTATCTGCTAAACCCACAAACTTGAAATTCTATAGGCATGTTCCTTTTAAGGAGTAGAGATCCGCTAAGAACGGATTTTTTGCGAAAGTCAAACCCCAAGGGGCATTACGAGGGATTAAGGGGCGCTATAAATAATTATTACCATTTTTAAGCTACTGGACTTGCAGTCTTGAAATTTGGTAAGCAGATTTCATTTTTGGAGTAGAGATCCACAACAAAATGGGTTTTGTGAAAATCGATCCACAAGTGAAGTTGCGGGGGCTTAAGGGGCGTTATAGAGAATTATTTTAATTTTTAAACTATTAGACAAACAGTCATGTCTTAAACTTCGGTCTCTTTAATACTTATACGAGCTAAGTATAAAAAAAGTTACGAGCAAATCACGAAACTCGCAAAAAGGTCTGGTTCGAATCCGTTTATTTACTTGAGATTATGGCGCGGGGTTGGAAAAACTTAAGGACACCATAAGAATTCGGATCCTAAAATAAATTTCTCCGTGAATCTTTTCCAAATGTCTAACAATTAACATAAGTAAAAGTTTTTAATAAGTTTTTAGGTTAGCAAGTGAAGCTTCCGCAACTGATAGTTATCTGACTGTTATGAAATAGTATAACTGGGTACTCTAAAACTCTAAATCTTAACTTAGCAGATAGTTTGAAAAAAACACCTGTTAAGTATCATTTCTGAATATTATGCTGAAAAACAGTAAAAATGCTACATCAACAAAACATCAACTTCTAGTAACTAGAGTTTTGTTCTAATTAACAAACAATCTCAAAGCAATGACTTTTTTTAGGTATCGAAATATAATTTACATTTCTTTCTAGAGTGTAAGTCACTTATCTTTAGCCATAGTGAATACATTAGAGAGCCAATTTAAACAAATCAAACTTTTGAAAATTCCTGTATTTTTTTCCCTAAACTTTTGAATATTTTAAATTCCTAAGCAATCCTTTTTCTGCCATATTTAGAACTAAATAACTTTGTTGGGGAATTTTATCGCTTCAAGTGGTTCAAAATTATAAATTTATCTCCAACTTTTTGTACTTTTAATATAATGATATATTGTATAATTTACATTAAACTTTATAACAACGTTAATTATAAGAAATCTAAACTCAATTTCATTCAGAATATGAATTATTCTTTTCTGATGTGTGTATGTCAGTTGTATTTATACAGAGCAATAGTATTTTATCTGTAATTTAAATTACTTTTTTCTAATTTATTTATATTAGTAACAATAGAGCAAGTTATATAATCATTGACTTTTCTTAAATGATACACTACTTTTATTAATATTTTACTGCTTCAAGTTGATCTTTACAAAGTTAAAGAAAATATTCGACTCCATTTTTTAATTAAACCAAAAGTAAATAATTATTTTTTAAGTGATTTTTTTTAAAACATTTTCTTCATAAAATCATATATCAGCTTATAATGTGTAATAAGAATAGACAGAAAATGATATGTAGGGGAGACCGGGGCAAGATGACGAATGTCTTAATTTTTCCGTATTCCATTAGGTAGCAGCATCAAATGAACACTACTGGCTCTCCTTTCGGCCGTTCTGTAAATAATAGTACAGACACGTTGAAATCGCCATTTTTGTGTTAGTTGTGAAGCTTTGATTGTTTTTTGCTGCCACGATATAACTTTTATGCATGCGTAAATAAGCACTGCTACAGATACAGGTAAGATATAACGTTTCTCCTTAATATTTATGAGTAACTTGGTTTAAATACTACCAATTACCATGAATAAATGTCAATTAATTGCCTTCCTTCATGGTAATGAGAACGAATATTTTTAAACAGACAGTCTGGGGCAAGAAGACGATCCGAAACATGGGGCAAGATGGCGAGCTCGTCATCTTGCCCCGTGTTTCGGAATTTATTAAACTAACTATTGTTGTCCATTCTATTACATCCTGTGAACACCTGTTTGTCTGTGTATATGTCTGCCCGACCTTGCGCTTCCATCTCTTCTGGGGTTAAGAGGTGTATCGGATCAGGAAAGGTTTCGTTCGAAAGGGGGTGACCAGAAGAAGATATTTTTGCCATCCGCTAAGCCCCCCCCCTAAAGATGAAGGAATGTAACAATAATTTGTTGCTTTAGAGCTGCTGGCTTTTACCTGCCACTTTTCTGATTTTTTCCGAGAAAAAGAATGCTTTCTGAACTTGTAGAAAGAGTCCCACCAGAAACCATAGGCAAGTATAGTGATAATGGCTGGAACAATGAGGGCACCTTTTTCTCTTTTTTGAAGCACTTTTATCTTGTAAAACCAAGCAAAGAATCTCCTAATCTGTTGATTTTTGAGAATCACAAAACTCATATAACTTTGCAGGCTATCTTATATTGTAAAGCGAAAAACATCATGGTTGGGTTGCTGCAGCACACATCACATCGTCTCCAGCTCCTTGTTGTGTCATTTTTCGACCAGTTAAAAACGTACTATAGCCAAGCATGTGACAACTTTATGGTCACTCAAACAGAAAAAACTATCACAGACAAAAATATTGGTGAGGTTTTGAGCATCACTTACATCAAATCAGCTGCAGTTGGAAATGCCTTTGAAAGGGTTTAAAGAATATGGGATCGAGCCTCATAAGCCTCTTGTGTTCAGCGAATATGACTATGCTGTGGTAAAAACTATTAACCATGATGCTGTTGGCGATGAAACTGAGAATAATAGTGCTAATCCTTAGACCCTGGTAGTAGAAAACCAACATATAAAGCCTCAAGAAAACCCAGAACTTATGGCAAATGCTGATTCCGATGCACCAAAGAAGCCTGTTAGTGTTTTTTATTTCAAACCATTGCCTAAAACAACATAATGTGAGGGGAAAAAAGCAAAAGCAAAAAGTTGAGCTCTAGCATTTTTACAAGCACACCCATCAAAGAAATGCTAGAACAAAGGGAAAAGCAAAAGAAAGAACAGGAAGTTTTAAAAAAACAGAGCAAAGAAGCTCGTGAAGCTAAAATGGGAGTAAAAAAACTCAAACTGTTCCTGTAGGCCTAAGTCTATAAAACCCAGGACAAACATTCCAGTTGTACCAACTTCAAAGGACGGTGTTATAAGATGTCCTGCTTGTGAAGAGGAACCCTCCAACAGAAGAATGGATCCAGTACTGTAAATGCCAAGAGTGTTGGCATGAGGAATGTTCCAATTATAAAAATGGCATTTTTATTTTTGACTACTGTTAGGTACACAACTAAACACTTCAACATTACGTTACATGCATTACGCTTAGTTTGATACTTTGTAAGATGTAAAAGCACTGTTATCATTTGTTAAACCATGTAACACATTCAAAAAACAAAATATGTTCAACTTTTTTCAGTGTCGCCATCTTGCCCCAAGGCTAAAGTCATCTTGCCCCAGTACTGGGTCAAGATGACGATTTGTTAAGGTTATGAAAAAATAAAATTATTCTTTACTTCTTTTGTTTGAAAAATTAAATGGTAATATATTTTAACACTACAAATGACTAATCTAACATTTCATGTAGAATTGATTTTACTATCCTTAAAAGTAATTTAATAAACAACAAAAAACTGTTAACGTCGTCATCTTGCCCCGGTCTCCCCTACCTATATCTTCAGTAAAAATTTATTTAATTAAAACAGAAAAAAGACCCAACTTACAGGATATACTTTCTACTTTTCCTAAAGCTCTAAATAAAAGGCGGAATCTATAATTTAGTTCGCGCAGTGTTCAAAACAAAAGAAATGCATTTAAAATTCAACGCAAAACCACAATTTCTAAAAAACTCTTCAAGATTAAAAATTAATTCAAACTTAAGTTTTGAAACTTTTTCGATTCAGTTTAAAGAAAAAGCTGAAAGTGAAATCAAGCCATTGCCACAAAAAACTCATTACATACAAGAATTTAAATTTGGGAGATTTAATTTTCAAATCAGAAAAGTGACAAAAATAATGAATTTTTAAAGCAGAAAGAAAATTTAGTGTCTTTTATTAAAAATACTCTATTTGTACCGAATAGTCTTTCAAAAACAATGGTACAATAATGAAAAGTAAAAAATTATTCTGTTCTTAGAAAATTAAAAAATAAATATTTTCAAAGCTTGACTTCGAAGACAAACATTTTGTAGGAAAACAAAAAGCAACTTTCATCGTCTACTAATCCAATGGTTTTGTAACAAGAAATAATAAAAATTATAGTTTAAAAAAACAAAAATAACACGCTTTTATAGTTAATCGAATTAAGTTTTAACTTAATCTTTTAGTCGCCAATTCTGAAATTAGTCATCAAATCTGGAAAGGGGATCTGGAATTAGTCGCCAGATATGAAATGGGATCTGGAAGTGGGAAATCCTTAATCCTGATGATCCTGATCAGGACAATGGAACGAAATTATTAAATTATTGTATTTTCATCAGTCCTTGACAAGTGAGCCAAATTTCGAATTAATCTGACCTTTTAAAGTGGGTAAAAATATTGAGTTCAAAGATTTTCCGTTATATACAATTTAAGTTTATAAAAGAGTGTTAAGAATGAGAACTAGCTTCTCAAGTCCTTCAAAAATTGAAAACGATTTCTTATAAAAACAATTATAATTATTTCTATTTAGATTTACTATCGAAATAGATATATAGTATTACTCATACAAAACTAATCAAGATAGCAATTTTCAAAGTTATTTTAGTTTAACTAAGAAAAATACTTTTAAAGATAGATTTATGACAGGAATAGTTATTATTAGCTATAGACTTAAAAACAGGTAAAAAAAGTCTTGAACTGTTTTTGTTTTAGAATAAAATAACTTCAAAAAGTTATATCTAGAATAGGCATAACCTCAAATAGACTAATTTTAAATAGAAAATATTTAGAATTACGAATAGTTTTGTCCAAAAAAAAACTAACCTGTAAAGATAAGTAATATGGAACACAGTTTTATATATACAAGTAATTTCTTAATTTAAATTTTCCGTTGATTATTTTTTCGGATGATTTGACTTGATTCTTTTAAAATTAAAATAGCATAAAATATACAGATTTGATGAACTAAAAGTCGAACATTGCCTTGGAATTATTCGGCAAAATTTTTAACTTTGATTCACACACACACAAATATAACTCTTATTAAACTTTAGATTCAGGTAAATGTAAATCAAGGTAGTTTGATAAAAGTTTACTCAAGAAATTTAATCCACGGAAGGAAATAAAGTTCAGTATGATATAGTTTTTTTTACCTTCTGTGTGTGTGTGTGTGTATTTTATAGGAAGCGAATTTGGAATCATCGTTTTCCGCCAATAAAGTTTACATTTCTGCTACCAAGATTTGTTGCGAAAGACATTAAATGTTAGTTCACATACGCTAGTGTTAATTAGCAACTATAAAATTACTCTCGAAATTTATATGCAATTATTAAAGGTAAGTTAATCCCTGTCATCCAAATTTCTAACCAATTGTTTTGTATTTTTTGTGTGTAGAGAACTTATCATTTTCATATATATATGGATTCTGTCCAAACGGTTATCTTGTTTCAGAACAATGCATAAACTACGCTGAATTTTAGAAAAATTTACTGTAGGGAATGATATTTACTATCACCCAGTGTAGGATTCTGAATGATTCTCATTGAATATATTATGCTTAGCATATAAATTTTTTGTGCTTGTTTAAATTTTATTATTAAACTGTAAGACTATAATAATTAGAAATTTCTTACGTTTTCTTAACAAAAATTCTGAGTCAATAGTAGTTTAAAGGAAGTAAATGTTACTTTTTACAAAAAAAAAATTACGTACTGCGCTATAACACATTTTGTGCCACGAATGTATCAAATCTATAAATTCCCTGATAAAGTAATCTCATGTTCAGCATTGAAAGTATTAGGTTGTGGAATAAGTTCATAGCGAGTTTATCAAAGACTTTTATTTAAACAAGAGTCAATAGCGCTATATAGCAATAAATTAATCAAATATGTATTCGCCGTTGCTGTTTACGACCTCCTCCCACCTCTTCAAAAATTTGTTGATGCCGGTCCATCAAAAATCACCCGGTCTGGTATCGAAGAAATTGTTGCACAAGTTTTTAAGGTCCTCTTCATTGTTGAAGGTAACGCCTCTCATATGATTCGACAGGGAGGGGAAAAAATGATATTCCGTCGGTGCAAGATCTGGAAAATACGATGGATGGGGAAGGACCTATAATTTGAGCTTCTGGAGTAAGGTTTTGACGACTTGTTCAACATGGGACCTGACGTTGTCGTTAAGGTGTTAAGTCTGGCATTGTCGGTGGGGTTTTATCAGTCGAATAGCCTCTTTCACGTGGTGTAGCTGGGCTATGTTGAGCTCCTTGTTGACCGTGGCATTTCTTTCGAGCATTTCCCAGTGCAATATGTCAATCCCAATCCCACCAAACGCAGATTATGGTCTTCTTTGGAGGATGTCAGGATTGACTCTCTGCTTTGACTTAACCCCTGCATCCACCCACACCTTTCTATGCCTCATATTTATGTATAGACACAATTTCTCATCTACCTTGACGATTCGGTACAAAAAGCGCTGTTTATGTCCACGCGTTGATCGATGGTGGGCTAGATGTTGAGAAACAATTTGAAAGCGATTTTCTTTGTTGTTTTCGTTAAGCTTGTGAGGCACACAGCCTCCCAATCTCTCTGTAAATGTTATTAAATATAGATGATTGAGAATCGTTTTACAATCGTACTTCATTTTTTTTTTTGACAAATTCACAACTTGTTTGGTGACCGTCCTTCTTCCAAAGTGCTTTGACTTTGAGGCTCTCTTCGTCGAATTCATGAGTTCTTCTGCTGCGGGGCGCGTCGTCGACATCAAGAAAGCCATTTTTGAAATTTGCAAACCATTTCGTCCTGTAGACTCGCCTAAGACACCTTCTCCGTAAATGTCCCGGGCTGCTTCAATAGCTTTTTGGCCTCGATGAAAAGCGAAGAAGAGCAGGTGTAGAAAATATTGCTTTTCACCTCCTGGATATTCAATTTCTAAGCTTTAAAGTAATTAAAAAAATGTTACTTAAAAAGACGATCGGCATAGTTTTGTAGAGTAGAAAAAGCTCCATCACAAATGAATACTATACACTTTATCAAATAGCAAAAAGAGTGCTGTAAAACAAAAGAAATATGAAAATTCTACGAGCTTATTTCCCAAACTAATATTTATACATGTTTTTGTAACTTAATAGTTGGCGTTTACAAATATTATCTGCAAAATAAATTATAAAAATTGAAGTATATTTGGTACGTAAAATTATACGATAGAATTACAAATAGTTATATTTAAAAGTCTTGATTTCTGATGTAATTTGTACTGTACGAAGTATTTTAAATGATTTAGAAATTGAGAAGAAGGAAAATATTTATGGTTTCCATTTCCCATATCGTTCATTATATATTTTCCAGAAATTACTCAGTCGATCAATACTCATTCATAACAGGATAAAAATGATAGAATCCATGACATATCATGGCTGACGTAACGATTCAGAAAAAAGCTACTTTTTGTTCATGTTAAATAATCTAATATTATTATTTTATGTGTGGAACAGAGTCGTATTTCAATTCACTTTTTTGAGGGCACATAGAATCATATTTTTATTATTCATAATAATTCCTGAAATAAAATTGGATTAAATTTAACATTAAGTATTACGTTATGCTTAGAATAGATTTAAAGATAGTCTTAAATCTTACTGTTTCATTTATTGCATGCATTATTTGAAGATTAAGGTTTCCAGTCCCAGAGATTTTTAGTTTTAACGATATGCTTTTTTTCTTCTAGTTATTAAAATCAAGTCATTTCTCAAAATACTACAACAATGGATAACCAAAAATAAAAGAAACAAATCTCCAGTCTAAATCCGAAATAATTGGAAAAATGTTTTCTGAATCGAAAATATTTGTCATTCTTCCGCATATCCCATTACACGTTTTTTTTGTTATTACTCGAATAATCATAGATAAAATAATTGAAATATACTGTACTGATTCAAAACCCAATTAATGTGTAATCAAGGAAATAGACTTATCATGTTTCAAAAGCAGCTTTTGAAATTATTAACATGAAACCAAACAAGTTTAATCCTAATGATTGTAATTTTATAATTCTTTTTAGCAACATTATTGTTTCAGATATCACATCTGAAAAAAAATTTTATTGTTACAAAGTTCCTTTTAAAAAAATTGTTTACAAACAAATACGTTATGATTACGACGCAAATTGTTTATCTGTCTTCTAAAAACTTTAAAAGAAATAATATCTATAGAAAAACACTATGCATTTAATCCTTCATTTTGTTCTAATTTCTAAAATTTCATTTGTAATAACAAGGACATCAAGTTGGTCGAATTTATTTTTTCAGAATTTGAAAACCTAAATGGAAAATATATTCACTGATATATTAATAAAGAGAAAAATAAAAAATAACAATTTTTATTAAGTACTGCCATAAGGGAAAGGAAATTTAGGAAATAACATTTTTGTGGTAAAAAGTCAAAATAATTTTTATTAAAGAAAACTGGTACTTCAATACTTTTTAACATCTATTGCGATGGGAGGGCACATACGAAATTGTCACACAAAAAAAACATCAGGTACATTTAACGCATTTTTTTAGTATTAGATTTTTAAAAACCTACTGTCTAAATTCCAGTGCATGATGAGTCGGAAGACTGAAAAAGTTTGAATTGGACGGATTTGAAGGGAGAGAGCGCTGAGGTTATGAAATGTTTCATTGGGCTTTGTACAATTCATTATTCAGTGTTCATTTATCAATTACCACCGTATTTGGATATTAATATTGTTGAGAAATAATTTTGTTTTGAATCTAAAATAATTTAACCAAAATTAAATCTCTTTTTCGATTTTTTTAATATAATATTCGACTAACTTTGCTACAATAATAAAATTTGAAATTATGTTTTAAAATTTTTTCTCTTAATCTTCATACCAAAGAACAGGGGTGGGTAACTAGGGGTCCTCTAAGGAAGTCGGAAAACAAAATTGACAAAATATTTTCTTTAAATTTGTAAACACATATAAAAGTGTACAAAGTTCGTTTTTTACATTAACATAACATTGGCTGAAATAACTTTCATGCAACGATAAGAATTTCAATAAGAAATCTTACTTTCGACTTTAAAAAGTGGTAGAGTACGTTTGTTCCATTAAAGCAGGGGTACTCAACCTTTTTTCCTGTCGGGCCACATACATATGACAGGTATTTCACGCGAGAAACACACTTTCTAAGACCAAAGCAAAATCAATCAAAATAGTAAAACTCATTCTTTGTTTGGGATTTTATTTTAATACTATATTAACTTTCTATCAAACGCATACAAAAAACATTTATTTTTACGCACCTTTCAATGATTTATCGGAAAGTTTCGATTTCCTTTCATTCATGACCAAGCCTCTTGTTTATATTCAACTAGTAAAAAAAAAAGCTAATTGATAGATTTAATTGCTTGATTGATAGAACTTTCCGCTAAAGTTTTAGTACATTGTTCTTAAATAATTGAATTTCTTAGTGCAGGGGTGGGCAGACTTTTCCAGGGGGCGAGCTACTTTTACTTTTTTCAAGGAGTTGCGGTCCATCCAGAGTCTGTGGTGCACACAAAGGCGGGGGAAGGGTCGACGGGTCCAGACTCTCCCTCATAACAGTTCATTTTCTTCCAATTTATTATAATCCCATGTATATAGTATGCAAAATGTAATTAAGTAATTGATATTAGTAATTTTTTAATTTATTAAGTTTAATTATTATTTTTTTTTGCTGTTTTTTTGTTACCGACAATTGACAAAATCAGAAAAATATGTTTGGCTGCGTATTGGGGTATGATACGAGAATGGTAGATCTTCAACCCTTAACCCCCTTCCCTTAAAAATTCTTGTGTAAGCTTATTGCACAATATCGTAGGTGTGGTGTGAGGTAAGGAAACGGTTATTGTTATAATTCAATAATAAGTACGGAATATGTACTTATATATATTTACCTACAGAACTAAAGCAAAAAAAAAAAACACTTTGAAAACCGCGTTTAAAGAAAAACGCAAGATACAAACTTAATATAATAGCCCCAAATATAATTATATCAAATGATACATTTATTATGAAACAATTCAAAATACATTTAAAAGATAAAACATTTTTATCTGAAGTTAGTTTTCGTTGTTATAGTCAGTAGAAAACTAAGTCAGCGTACTGTCAGCCAATCTTGACTTTTCCGTATATAACTACTAACCGCTAAAATTATTAGGCGGTCACCCCAAAATGTCTTGGTGGTCCACCGGTCAATCGCGATCGACGTAATGCCCATCCCGGTCATAGTGCAGTGGGAGATGAGGAGGCAATTTTGATAGAGCCGTCAGGTCACAGCTAAAACACATTAAAATGATTCTAAAACTAAATGTGCTTGAAACTATAGATGATATGAAATTAACACAATAAATAAATTTAATAAAACCGTCACTATTTTATTTAACCTACATTTATTGTATTGTAATCTATAAAATTGTATTATTTTTATAATACAATGTATAACTATTCTGAGATGCGAAGTGAAATAATCAATGCAATCTCTTTAAATAATGCGACCCTCCGGTATCCTCCAATCCCATAATATGGCCCGCTAGAAAGATTAGTTGCTCTACCCTTCCATAGAACATCCTTTCAGTATAGGTAGTTTCCGATTAATTACAGTCGACTCTCGATAATTCAAACCTTCGATAATACGAACCTCTCGGTAATTCGAAGTATATGCTCAGTCCCTAGAAAAACGCTTGATATTTCGAACTAAAAAAATACGTTTTGGTACACTCAGCATTTCGAAGTAAAATCTGTGGCTAGTCAGACTACAACACGCTATATAATTCGAAGTTATCTTATAAAACTCTCGACAATCCGAACACTCACTATCATGTAGAGTCCTGTAGCAAACAAGTTGGATCTTACAAGTTTTGTGTTGTATTGTCCCTGCATTTCTTCTCTGTAACGTAGCCCCTTTGATGACCATCTGCCTGCTACCCCTTCTTAGTATTTTCCGGTTCATGAGGAGAAAATACACTTTTATTGCTTTCCTTCTTTAAGTGGACAATAGAGCAACCGCACCTGTTGTCATCCGTCCATATCTTTTGCTTAACATGTGGCCTTAGTACACATGTGTTCAGAAAGTATGGTCCACTATTATGAAGAAGAGATGCGTAGGATTGTGTATGGATGTTTTGAATGTATTCTTTTAATACAGGACTTTTGACTTCTGTATAATATTTATATTGTATAATATATACTTTTTACAATTGTTGTTTTATTGCAGTTTCAAATTTAAATGTGTTAGAAAAAAGTTCTCTTCATGTATTTTGGGAGTTTTTTCTACCTTCTTGATAATTCAAATTTTTTCATTTGTCTCTCGAACTTCGAATTATCGAGAGTCGACTGTATTTTTTCTACATGTAATTGCGATTCATCTTAATGTATATATATCGAATAACTAATAATTCAAGTTTCAACAAAAATAGCGCACATACAAGCTCAACTTTATTAGTATGTTATTTTTAAACATTTTGAAAAAAAAAATTCAAAACTCTTCTTGAGTTTCATTATTAAACTTAAGTTCAAAAATAAAAACAGAGCACTTGTAAAAAAATAATTGGACATATTTAATGTAAAATGCATTATTCAAATAAAAATAAACATGGTTATGAAATATCTTATGAATTTTATCTTACTAACGTTACCGTTGCATTAAATAATGTAAAACATCTATGATTAAGCTAGCACCAATTAAAGAGAAAAATATTAATTCTCTCAAATATAGTTCTTCATGTATGCGTAATGGTTTCTTGAATTTGGAAGGAATTCAAGAAACTCATTTCTCCAAGCACAATGTATTTCAAGCAGCGCGAACGTTTTCTTCTATTGCTTTTAAATGCAATAAGAATGGAATCAATTACTCCTTAGAAATGGAGAAAAAATTACAAATCCTATTTTCTTAAGAGGATAAAAGTAACAGATTATTGATAATGCCATGCATTATTAACCCTTCTTGCCAGAACAAGCTAATATGACTGCACATACTCATATGATTGCATAATTTATTCGAAATACGATACAAGCTATAAATGCGAAAACATTCCATTAGAGAACGGAGATTTTCTCAAATGTTAAATTTACGATATAATTTATTTGACGAACGAAGAACGAGTTATCGAAGGATAAAAAAAGGGAAAAGAATTTTCAAAAGAATGAAGAACAAACAAAAATGTTTGAAATGACATTTTGTATATCCGTTTCCATCGTCTTATTTAATGGATTTCGAGTATTTATTAAGTTGTTTTGAAGTTTGAGACAAGTAAATGGTGCTTTGAAAATATCAAATAAAAGCGTATTTTATAACTTAATGTTACATTATGTCCCGAAGTACTTTTGAGTTCATTAAAATAATTTGGAATATTTAATCGAAGCTTATTCCAACGGAATTGAGAAAAGCCTTCATCTATTTTATAAAGAGAGGGTAGTTAAAGTTTCAAATTATTAGGGAAAATATTTCTGAAAATTAAGGAATAAAAAACAATAAAAATAACTAAATAAGCAATAACATTTACTTATAAAAATAAATTAACGTTAACTTAAAATTGTAATGCACTCGTATATATTTAATAATATTAAATTATTTATAAGCATTAGTTTCTCTTTTATTAATTTAGAATGTAAATTACAGACTCTTTATATGTATTAATACTTCACATGCTAACTTCTAAGTAAAAAGAACAAAAATGAACTTAATTACGAAAAAGAAACATCTTAATTTAATAAGAACCTTATTTAAGTAAAGTTTTATCAACTTACATCTTTTATATATTTCTCAATTCTTCTCTACAATATAGCTTGAATCCTACGGAGGGACTCTCCATGATCTATTTCCACTACAACTTAAGTTTACCTGTAATTAAGAAAATTTTTGTCTCTAGCCATCTTAGACATGTATTTTTAGTATTGGAGATCATTAACAGCATACCCAATGATGCAATCAAAATTTATACTGATGATAGTAGAATATCTGAGCAGGTCGGTAGTGTTACCTATATCGATACGCCCCAGGAAAAATTGTCTCTGAAAAAACGTAATCCAGATTTCTGCTCAGTTTTCAGAAGTGAACTAATAGCCATTGACGCGGGACTTGAGGACATTCTATCTAAGGAGAGAGAATTACAGTGATCTTTGAATTCTCTCCGATAGCCGTAGTTCACTTCAACACCTTTACGAAGGGTTTATTGTTGGTCACAAAACCATTGTTTCCATCTTACACTAACTGAAACATAAATCGCTGCACCATGATGTCCATCTCAGTGGATCCCATCTCATGTCGAACATTACGGCATTGAAATGGCGGACAAACTAGCGAAGAAAGGCTATAATCTTCCAACTCTCTCCACATCCGCTCTTACCTATCTGGAATTATACTAGCTAAAAAAATCTCAAAATTCGGTGGAGTGGAGGGTGCCTCCTAATCATCATTGGTATGGGGGTAATAGACCCGGTTTGGCACTAGTTGTCAAGTGTGGCAGATGCTTCCAGACTACAATTTCTCGTCTTCCTAGTGGTCACTTCAAGTGCCTCTCATTCTCAGCGAACAAAAAGATCTTCTCCATTTGTGCAAGGTGTCAAGATCACCAGGGTTTTCCGGGACACATAATGCGTTGCATGGATCCACAAGCAAAGATATCTACACTAATCCCCTTCTTGTGCTGAACTTTTTGAAAGTCAACGATTTAATTGATCTTGTCTGACTTCGTCAGACCCTGAAGGGTTAGTCACTACAACATATTTGCTAATTATCTTAGAATTCTTATGTACTTGTTGTTTTACCTGTTTCTTGTAAATTCTTTTTCTTTTGAGGGATATGAAAAATTATAACTTTCTTATCAATGTGATATAAATATTCCCAGAATTAGTAAGTATTTTTGATATAGTTAGTAATTGAGAACATTGAAATTTAAAACATGTTTTGAAGACTGACACATTGTCTAAAAACAAATAAATCCTTCAGACTTATACAATATACAGTATAATAATTATCGCATGTCTATACTAATCAAACAGAGATCAATTAAGTTCTAGTAACTACTTTTCAACTGGAAATTCGAATTTTATCTCCAGATAAAATATAAATTATGTATTTATACCTTAGATTAATATTTATTTATTTAACACAAATAAATAAAAAAAATTGAAAAATTAATAAATTCTTAGGTATTTTTTAAACAAGTTATGAGAATTTTTTATTCTATTCTATCAATTATTTTTCTTCGACAAGCCTTTGTTCACTTCCGAAATTGTGCACGTAAATATGCAATGAGTGGAAGTGAACTGCATCATTTAGTTTAATATATAATGACGTTCATAGATGAAATCGAAGGATTAAATAGATATTAGTAGTCACAATACAATCAAAAACCATCACCATATTTTTATGAGTAATTAATTGCGAGTATATCGATTTAAAGCCGGGGTGGGCATTACGTCGATCGCGTTCGACCGGTGGACCGCCGAGACAATTTGGAGTGACCGCCAGAAGATTAGCTGTTAGTAATTGTATACGGAAATATTCAAGATTGGTTGACAGTACGCAGACTAAGTCTTCGACTATAATTACTAGAACTAACTTTAGATAAAATTTTTATTTTTTTAATGCATTTTTTGAATTGTTTGATAATAAAGTGCATCATTAGATATTATTATATTTGGGGCTATTATTATAATGTTTGTATTTTGCGTTTTGCTTTCAATGCGGTTTCAAAAAAATGAGTTTTTAATTTTATTTACTTCGATAAGTACATATATTCCGTATTTATTTTATTAAGTTATATTAAATATTGTTGACGTTTTACTTACTTCACCACTCCTACGACCCTGGGCAATGGGTGCACTCGTGAATTTTTCAAATGGGACGCAGAGGTCCAGGGTCGAATATCTACCATTCACATATCCTACCCCAAAATAAGCTGCCAAACATTTTTTTTTTTCATTTTGCAGATTGTCCGGAATAAAGAGCAGTAGGAAATAAATTGAATTAATAATTAGCATTAACTAAAAAATTACTAATAACAAATACTTAATTAAATTTTATGTACTCTATACATGGGATTATAAACGATCGGAAAAAAATCATGGGCTATGGAGGAGAGTCCGGACCGGTGGACCCTCCCCTCCCCCTTTGTGTGTGCCACTGATACTGGGTGGACCGCAACACCTTGAAAAAATTAGAAAAAGCCCGTGCCCTGGATAAGTCTTCCCACCCCTGATTTAGAGCATAAGTTCCCAAACCTTTTTGAACTGGCACCCCATTTTCTAGTGAATATTTTTATACACAGCCCCCTCCCACTCTAGAGAAATAAGAGTGTACATAATTCATGGTGAAAACAAAAGTTAAGTTTTTAAAAATATGCTATTACCAATAGAATATATTTTTTAGTTTAATTTTTTTCTAAGGCTCCAATTCTTTTACTTGAGAATCTGAAATAGCTTTTGCTAGAAATATATTTAACTGCATTATACATTTTAACCATAGATAGAACATTTGGAATTGAAACGCTACTGAATTTCTTCTTCATTTAAAAGAGTGGAATAAAAGTTTTAGCTTACTTGATATAAAGATAGGCAGGGTTTTGATGATACGAAGTAGTTCATAATAAACTATTGCTTTCAAAATAAATATAAATTGACAGTTTACACCTTTAAAGAATCACGTTATCCCTGGTTAACATATTTAATTTTTTTTTGTTGATAATATACGTAATGAAATACAGTGGACGAAACCTTTTTCCTGCTGCTCACAGACAAAGACAACACATGCACTATAGAAATTAAAATGCACTATATCACTCAATTTAATGTAGTTTTGAATGTGATGTAATCTTTAAGTTTTTCATCCACTTCCCGAACTGCCGAAGTATGTGAATTTTCGTACATGTGATAAAGAAATGATTTAAATACATACAATCAACATATATACAGTATTAAAGTTTACTTTTGTTAGTACATAATCAGAGAGTGTTCTTTTAGTCTTCTTTAGATTATATTTTAATAATCTTCCCAAGCCAATCCGGGCCATCTCAAGGCCCCATCATTTTCTCAGGGTCTTTTACTGCCCCCTGAAAGCCTCAAACGCCCACAAGGGGGCGTTATCACCCAAGTTGAGGACCTATGATTTAGAGTTTGAATAATATCTAGCATTGATATCAATTGATTTCTATTTCATTTTGTACATCTTACCATTTTTCGTTTAGTTATTCTGCATATCTGTGATGTTTTTTTTGTTATTATTATTTGTTTTTCAAACTAAGATTTAGTGGGTACTTACGTATACGAAACCTATTGGAGAAATAACAGGAAACGAATCACCTGGTTGCTAATTCAGCGCGTACGACACTTGGCAACTTGGTGAGTTATTAAGAGAGTTAGCGATTGTTGCAATAATACGTAAATACAATTTAATGAAATCCTTTAACTAAATACGAAACAAACTCTTTTACGCTTTTTTTAAGCTCATGTGACTACCATTCGAAATAAGCTACTATCTTAAATTTATTTCTTTAACTTATTTTATGTTTCTCATGTAAATAAAGCATAAAATATTTTCTCAAAAATACATACAGTACAGTATAAATTCATCGAAACCTTACACAATTAACGTGAAATCTGGCGTGTAATGCGCACTTTTAACACAAAAATTAAGACCTAAATGTATGGATGAGCTTCATACGCCGGGTATAAAAATGAGAGGTTTAAAAATAAAAAAAGAGGAGCTTAGAAAAAATTTGGACTTCTGTGTGGATGTATCGAAATATTATTTATTTAAAAGAAATTAAAGGGTTGAAAGTAAAGGGTTGTAGTTCTAAAAGTAAACTATTTATTTCTAAAGCTTGAAATAGTACCTTGAATAAATGAATAAAACATAAAAACTTTTCACTAGTACATTTCAGGTTTCTTAAAAAAAAGGGGGGGGGCGAGGCACGTTAAAGTTGAATATACCTAAAAATTAAAGGCCGTGGGTAGCCTAGTGGTTAGAGCATCGGACTCCAGACCGGAGGGCCTGGGTTCGATGCCACTAAATACCACCGAGTATAGACGGAGTACGTGCTCGTTAAATCAGTGGGTCCGAAAGTCTTGTGGGCGGTCGCAGCAGAACCCATGAGTGCTGGGGGCTGGAGAATGTTTCCCTCCCCTTCAGTTCCATGCCAAAATTGTGGAGGGGGAGATAGGTGGTGTCGCCATCTATCGTTAAGAAGTCCGACCTGTCTCACAGGCAATGACAACTTTCATTCCATCCCTGCGGGAACGACACGACAACAACAACCTAAAAATTAAAAATTGTTATTTCAAAGTATAAATCCGCGTTATACGGCAGTTAGCGTTTTTCGCCGGATTTTACAGTACCTCTACTATAAAATTTACATAATTACTATAATTACTATAAAATTACTATAATTTTACAGTACCTCTATTTACATTTACCTCTTTGATAAATTTAACAACATGACTCATATGTGATGTACAACAATTCTTTAATCGATTCATCGATACTTTTGTTAGCTTATTCACTTTAATATTTCTCCTGTGTTAAAAATAAACTTTACCTCAATTTTCAACTGTTTACCATTTCATTGAACCGAAACATAAATTTTCAATGTTTCATTTTCTGTTGATGACACGCTAATAAAAGAGTCATGTATCCAATTATCAAGGGAATTACTCCTGGATTTAATCCTTCCTTTCAAAAACCACAAGAAAGGAGAAGAAAGCTGCTAAGACGCAACTCGTTAAATAAACTTAATTTCTCTAAAATTAGAAATATTAATGAGTCATTCAAGAGTTCGGGATTTAACCTTTAGAAGTCGATGGTTCGAGAAAAATAGGTTATTTAAAATATTTCGGTTATTTAAGAAGTATAAGTTTTACCTTTCGCTGCACACGAAGATACTTGTCTCTCAAAGGATTATGATGTTCTTTCAAGATGAGAGGAAAGATTAAACTTTTCATCTTGTTTGTGCAATCAATAATCAAGAGATTCATTCGATTCCCATTGAGAAACTGAATTTACTCATGAAAGACATAGAATGTATTTTAGAAGTAATAATTTGAAAATAACAGAAAATTTATATATAATTACTGTAAAATGTCTTGTTAAATATATATATGTGTGTGTGTGTGTGTGTGTGTAGTGTTACGAATTTTGTATAAAATAATGTAAATAATTTGTATTTGGATGTGTAATGCATTTATATTACTCTATGCTTTATTTATTTCATGTTAAAATTGTAATATTCACAAGCAACGCCGTCCCTTACGTTATAATGGCGATTCAATGGGAACTTGGCGAAATATTGGCGATAGAGCCAAATTGGCATCATTTTTGGCGACCAATTTGGCGACCGTGTTGGCGAGTTCGGCCCTCTGGATTCTTCTAGAAATTAGCAGAGAAATCCATTAATTTCACGATCTATGACGCGAGAGCATCTTTCCAGAAGTTTTGGCCCGGCTATAAATGGAACGATACTCGCCGCAACCGTCAGTCTGGTTTCCACCAGTGAGTAGCGTGTCTAATTTTGACTAGCGATTAGTAAACTGGCCTTGATTTTGATTAGCTCGGCTGTGCTTGCGAATAAGCTTATATATACGTGTTTTTAGATACTGATAATTGTGTCTAAGTGCTGTTGAAGGTGTGAAATACTTCTGATATTTATTCTGCGAATTTTGCCGTTGAATCCTGTGTTTCAAGGATTGATTTTCGACAATAAATTATCACCGCTCTTAAAGAACTGTCTTGTTGTTTACGACTGATTTTGCATAAAATCCTCGAACCCCGATCTACGTAATAATATATATATATATATATATACAGTATAAAAAATGAAATAAAATAACAAGACAAAATCATACAAACAACAAAGGTAAAAGATAGAAACCAGATTCTAAGAAACAAAACTATAAAATAAATGGTGGAAATGAATATTGTACTAGATTTGAATAAACAGGGAACAGAGTTATAGAACTTTAAAATGGAAGAAACCAAAAGAGATATGGAGTAAAATGGATACCTATTATGATTTCTAAAGCTGCTGCTGAATTAAGACCAGCATATGCCAGTTCCACCAGGGAAGTAAAAGTCCATTGATGGGATGACCCTGTCATTAAACTCGTTTAAATAATCCAAAAGCTTTATTTTAACCTACATCAAACTCATTGAAGACTTCATTTGCTCCAAGTCATGATACTGCCTTCATTTGCTTGCACAGTGGTAAGATTACCAGTCTTCCTCTTTTAGGGAGGACAGTCTTTCTTTTCTGGACAGTTCTGGGAGGACAGTTCTGTCTTTCCTCAAAAAGTGACCTTCTTTTCAAAATTTTAAAACTTATTTGTTAATGTATGTATTCAGAGAGTCCCGGTCAAATTGCTATATGGCATGCGCCGGTACAGTATGAATTATCGGAGATAATAATGTATTTGTCCATAATCGGGCATTTATTTTCCTCAAAAGTTTGATGATGAACATATTTATGCTACAAAAGTCTGTCTTATTTTGAAGGATTTTGTCGAATAAAACTGACGATTTGAAGAAAAATTTATTCCTTTTTTAAAAATAAAAAAAGAAAGTTGTCAAATTCCGAAGAATTAGTTTCAGGTATAATGATAAAGTTTACTAACAAAGTGCAGAATTTTTACCAAACATGTTTCCAATCAATATGTCAAATGAAGGTCTAAAAAAAATATCACAGGAAATAACAGTTTTTGATGGTGTTTTTTGACTTCATCGCAAGTAAATTAGTCAGATATAGAAAATTGTGTTGAGTTTTTATCGAAAGAAATGCTTCATGTTAAAATCTATAAAAATAGTCTGTTTGAAGCAATTAGAAAATTAAATGTATATTTAATTTCTGATATAGATTAGAAAAATGGAAAAATCAGCATGTTGAAATTGATAAAAGATGGTTATTTAACTATTTCAAAAATGTGAACACATTTCATTCGAAAATTAAGCTATTTTTTGTTAAGTTATGCTGCCCTGGAACTAATTCAGCAGTTGACACAGCTTTTTCAATTGGTAATGAGTTTTAGACAAGTGATAAATCAAGATTGAGTGTTGATACTTTTTCTCTGCAGCACTTACCGTAAATTTCAATATGAAGGATAGTCTATGTTCCGAAATTTTCCATATATTGGAAAATGATATATTGAAAAAAATGATTCAATAGAAAAATACCCATATAAGTAAATAATTGAGAGGGATGTAAGAGTTATTGTGGAATTTTCGTTTGAATTAATGAAATGTTTCATATATTTACGTTGTAACTTTTTTCTTAAACATTTCGTCCTCCTTTCCATTGAAAAAATGTGTGCTCACCTTAATAGGCCCTATGCAAGAAAGATCTATCGCTGGATGAGGTTCTATGCTTGCTTTAATGCGTCCATTGCTTTTGAACAGACTGAATTTTGACTCACCAGAACACATGGCAATTTTTTACTGCTCAATCTTAATATTCTTCAGTAAATTGGAGCCATTTTTTTCGGTTGTGCTGTACAACAGTTCAGCCTCTTTGAATTAAATTCCTGTCACATTATGCGTATTAAAATGACCCTATAGTTATTTTTAAACATGGTCATGAGCTTAACATTTTATTTGTTTGTGAGTTTACTTCCCCAGTATATTAAGAAATTTTTGTCCCGAGAATTTAGGAGGGTTTTTTTTCCCATCTTTATTCTGAGATGTTAAAGATCTACCACTATATTCTTCGAGATTTTAATAAAGTGGTAAATAATTCTGAACCCAATTCTATCAATTTCAGCGAGTTCTTCGATCATCTCTTGGTTGATTCTTGCCAATTTGCGACCACTTGAACTAACTTCGCACGTACTTGTCACAGAATTATAAATTGTACGGTGACTTTACACAACTTAATGGATAAATTAGTAGATGCAAGATGTAAATCTCATTATATATACTACTGAGTCAATCAAGATCTCTTATGTAATTACATACTTATTTTACTTGACAATTTTTATCAGTATATCTGGTAAAAAATGTTAACCCGCGCATAAAATGAAGCATTGCACGGCTAGTTTTGTAAATAATAATATTTTACTGTTTTTTACGCCTCAGTATGTGTTTTGTAAGAATAGAGACCAACTAATTCACAAATTGTTTCATTTGGTAACGATTAATTTATCTTCTCCATAAGCTCAACAGCCTTTTGTAGGCCAAGGCTGTCTCGCTGACCCTCCTCTAGTTGACCATCGAAGGTCTTCAGTCACGATGGCCTTCGATCGGTTGATTCCCCTTATTTTAAGATACTTTTCAACATCTTCCAACCATTGTGTTGGTGGTCGTCCTCTACGTCTGGTCCTTTCAATTTCTGGAATTTTGAACCATGATCAAGTGACGAGACGACATCTGTGTGAGCTGGAACCCCCTCTCCTAACTTTCACACCACATCAACGAGAGGACTTTTGAGCCACGACATATTTAACATGCATCATCTCCTACGTGGTGGGTCTTCAGTGGTATTTGGCTCGAACTCATGACACGTCAGCCACGAGTCCGTTACCTTGACCACTAAACTACCGCGGTCACGTGTTAGTTCTAGGAGAGAAAATCTCGTGTGATAAGCTCTTGAAAGACTAATTTAGATTAAGGAAAATAATCCTTTTGTAATAATATCTTCAATAATCTTACCATTTTATATTCAATCTATAATTATTCATTTTATCTCACATTCATGCATACTACTGTTTTCCATTTAAAGTTGAGAACCCTCCGATTCTACATCTCTTTCTATATATAGCAGAAAAAATACTAACGCACTCATTCACTCATCACGAAATCTCCGGGAGTATTAGAACTAAAATATTGAAATTCGGCAGGCATGTTCCTTTTGTTCAGTAGACATTCACAAAGAACGATTTGGGGGAATTTTATTCCCAGAAGGAATTGCCTGGATGTTATGTAAAAAAACTCTTGATTTTGAACTATTAAACCTACATACTTTATATATTTTTTAAAAAGGTTTCATTTATTGATTAGAGTTCCAATACGAACGGGTCTTGTGGAAATTGACTACCAAGGGAGTGAAATACGGGGGTGTAAAAGACAAATATACTTCAGTTTTAGAAAGTCAAGTTCTGTTCTTTTTAAATCAAGATGTGATAGCTATAAAAATATTTCGAATACAATAAGACTAATGCTGGGGTTTAGATATCAATAATTTAAAAAAAGGAACATAGATTCAAATGGCATACCGAAATACCTAGTGAAGTTGGTTGGTAATGGCAAGCACTTACACAAAGGATTTGAGCGTCTTAACTCTTGTTATCTTGTGTAAATTAAGGTTTTCTGTAAACTTTGAACTTTCACAATTTTTTTTAAAAAGTAGTGTCTAGATTCCATAAATGTTATAATATGAAAATATAAATAAAAATGTATGCAAATCCAAAATGCATATTCAAATAGCTGTAATAAAATTATTTTAATCATCAAGTTCATATTTTTAATAAACGCTATGCAATAAAAAATATCTCCTACTAAAACATTCAAACAATTTGTAATCAAAAGTAAAATAAAAAAAACCATGAATCCGTTAATATTTTTATGTCATAAAAATACAACGGGTGTTATTGAGTGCAATTACTGACCTTCTTGGTTTCCAGCGTTACGTTGACAGAAAAACCGTTTTAGTTGAAAACCTTAACAGTCGGCAGAAGGCACCAATTAAGAACAAAAGATTTTCTTTTTCTCCCGAGTTATCAGATAGTTCTTCAGACATCACTAATGACCCATCGGACGTCATAATTGATCTTAATGGTCGATGTGGTTTTACCTTTTAGGGCATATCCTGTCCGCATAGTTAGCTGGGGTTATTTCTCTCAAGCGTTCTTATAGCATTGAAAAAGACGGCAATTAAAGTTTACTGTAGTTTCTCTTTAATGTTGTAACATTTTATAACTATTTTCCAATTCGAATTTCCTTTAAAAGGATCTCGAATTCCAAAAATATCTTTTGGTGTACTAATTTTATATTTCTCTCTTATGATTTTCTTCGGTTCTAGAATAAACTACAAATTTTAAATAAGTTGTCAGGTGTATTTTTTTTTCTAAGCATCTGATTTATAAAATAAAATTAATGAAGGTTAATAGTTCTACAATTTTATTTTTTTGCGTAGGTAAAATGTTTATATTTTTCTTTTAAGGTTGTAAAATGTATCATCTTTTTTTAAGTAAATCGTCTGATAATATTTTATCAGATTTCTATTTAATTGTCTGATATAATTTTTTTCTACAATTGATTTTTTAAATAAAATTTATGAAATGTAATAGTTTTGCAAATCGATTTTAGCCTTGAAGTGTATTACATGATTATCTGATTCGCATCTGTTTGGAGTAATGTTCGCATAGTAAAAGACGAGTTGGTTAATGTTAATGGGATTTTTACTTTGAAAACAAATTCATAGTATTGTGTGAATAATTTAAGTACATTTTAAATTTAAATTACACAAAGTGCCCTAATTGTTTTATAAAATTTATTAAAATATATTAGTCAAATAAGTTTTTAAAATTTTTTATTTATGTATTGAGGGAATTTACTCACACACACAAGATATCAAACCTTTCTTACCTTTGATAAGCATTTATGAAAATGGATTAGAATATCTATTATTAGAATAAGAAAAATTCCATATTTCAGTATTCTACACAATATCCTCTGTAGAGCAGATGTTATCTACTAAAATTCTTACTAAGAACGATATTTTTGAAATAAAAAACTATTTTAAAAATGTTACTCTCTGACTTTATTTTACATCTTAATATATGAATTTAAATTGAAAATGATACATTGAAAACAAAAGGAATCTCAAATTAATAAAAAAAATGAACTAATTCTAAAATTGTTATATTTTTATTAAAATTTTTTTCGGATAAAACCACAAAAACTGGTATAATTTTTCAGGCAAAAAAAAACCATCTAAATTTACTCTTACATTTTGAATTTAGTTTTTTTTTCAGAAGAACGCAGCATATATTTTATATTATTAAAAATTCCTATAAGAGATTCCTACTCATTCTTTTTGTTATAAAAAAATCATTTGTATTTCCATTCCAAAATAAAAATTTGACATTCATTTTAAAATTTGTTGAACAGAAATGATTTAAGTGAAATAATTTAATTTTTTAATGCGCGATATAACAGATATACTGCACGTGGATGTAGAAATTTACAACGTTATGGATTTATACAAAAATTTAAGGACTGTTTTTTGTCCCAAAATTTCTTTCAGATTATATAAAGTTAAATGTGATCAAGATCATTTAAATTTTAAAGTTCTTATTAGTTAATTGTTAATTTATAAGGTGACATTAATTAAATATTAATAAGCTTGTAAGCTTGGTTTTTCAACTAGTACTTATTAGTTCATAAGTAGGGCTACGTTTACTAAGTAAATGTTAAGATCGCATTCAGTTGACTGTCAACGCGAATAAGGATGTCTTATAAATTTTAGCATTCAAATGTGAATCCGTAAACTCTTCGATAAATATAAAATTCAAAACGTGTATCATTTTATGGTACAAGTTTTGAATTTTATATTTTCTTTTAAACAGCATCTCAGATCGTTCCAAACATCCCTTGTAAATTGAGGAACGATATTTTACTCAAGGGTAAACAAATCATATTACACTTCTCAAAATAAATCTTATGCTTTAGCATATTAAAATTTGTAAAATATGTTCGTTCTGAATCTTTTAAAATTAATAAAATAGTATGAAATAAAATAACTGTTTCAAATTAGAGTTGTATTTAAAATTCAGTATAAAGGTTTCATTTCAAATCAGTACAAATCTCATTCAACTCTCCTTACTTTCTTTATAATGCATAATATTTAAATATACAATCCAAAGGAGTACAGTTTCATTGAATAAGGTATAGGACTCATAAAGATGATCATTCTAAATTCTAGATTGTACATCAAACAAAAACGAAAGAGAAAAAAATTGAATTATTGGCATATATCATATATTCCCTTAATTAGGTTAGTATTTGTTACTTCTCACACAAAGATTTCGTTTGTTTTGGCTCTTTGATCTTTCCGCCATTGGAGAAATATTTTATCTTCTTCTATAAATCGAATTATCAGAAAATTGAGAACACAACTGATATTCATGTGAGAGATTCTTTACTTGCCTCAATACAAAATTTTTGCTTGTTTAATTCAAACAAAATAATTTTTGAAAAGCTCATATTTTGAAATTTATAACATTAATTAATTAAATATTTCTTTTCGTGCTTTTTATATGAATTAACGTCTTACAGTACCTACTGCCTAAAAATTAAAATTCTTAAAAAGGATTCTATAAAGCGAAGAAATATCCTTAAGGTTTCATTGTAAAATTATTATCATTAATTTGTGACAACTAATTATTTATCACATCTCCTTTCCCTATAAATTTATCCATGCATTACTGTAAAATTAGTGACATCTTATATTCATGGGTGTAGGGTAACTTGAAAGACCCTACATCCAGAAAGGGTCCGACGCACATTAAATATGACGAAGCCCTGTCCTTTTTTTTGGTGCGGTATTTATTAGGGGGGGTGTTAACTCAGATGCCGTCCTCACCACTTGACCGAATTTAATAATTACAAGGTCCGTCAGCAATAGCCCTCATTCTGCTTTTTATAGTGTGACGTTAATAAACATTCCCTCATGTTAATGTAAACCATACACTTCTCATAAGGCCATGTCTGGAAGTAATAAAATATTTAAAATTTCATATGCATTTCATATTATTGTGTGACGTTACAGAAGTCAAAATCACTGATTAATTTACTTCAATAACAATGGTTATTTAATACATTTATTATAATTATATATACATAACATAAATGGGCTAAAAAAAGTGCACACCCACCTTATTACATTACATGTCCTACACACAGGTATATATATATATATATATATATATATATATATATATATATATATATATATATATATATATATATATATATATATATATCCATTGAACAAAATGCAAAGTATTTTGTATCTCATTAAATTAATACGAAAAATAAAATTCAAGTATTGGCAACGCAAAAGAAAATACTGCAATAACTATCGATATACTTTAGATACTGATGATATCAGTGCTTAGTGGAGTAGCCTATCAGTTATCGGTGCTTAGTGGAGTAGCCTTTATTTTTTATTACAGCTTCAAATCGATGTTTCATTGAGTTGAAAATAGTTTTAAGTTCTTTCGTTATTATATAATACCAGGATACAATTATATTCTCAATTAGTTCCCTTTTATTTCATGGGTACCTCAGTCGGGCAAGAGTTTTCAAACGGTGCCACAAGTTTTCGATAGGACCGAGGTCAGGACTGTTTCCTGGCAAGGACAACAATTATATTTAGTCATGAAGCAATGAAATCAAATAAAAGAGTAGATTAGACACCTACCTAGAAAGAGGTTTTGGATGAAAATGTGGTCTGTTTCCTATGTTAAAATTGCAAAACAGGTGGGTGGTTCATTGACTACATTTGGAGACTAAAAGTTTTGTTTAAGATGTCAGGAGACAAATTTAATAAAAAATGATGCAGGAAAAGGCTGAAAAATGTGCACCTCATCTGTCCATGTCAGAAGAAACAAAATTCTGTGCCCAAGATAAAAGAATGTCACCAACGGTCATCAGAAGTTATTTGAATGATGCTGTTGTTTCAGTCAATTCAAAAGCAATCAGGAGAAGATTAGCAAATTTTAAACTAAGGGGTAGAATTTCACGAAAAAAGCCTTATCTCAATTTGGAGCAGAGCTAAAAAAGACTACAGTGGTCAAAGGAACACATTAATTGGAGAAATGAGTAGTGGCCACAAGTTATATGGAGGAATGAAACTAAGATATCGTTATTCGGTAGGGATGGCCAAAAATGTGTAAGACATATAATAGGAGAAATGCTACATCCTGACTGCATAGAGGCAACTGGGAACTATCCACATAGTTTTATGATCTGGTCATACAAATCAGCAGATGTTATTGGTTGCCTTTATATCATCAATGGGATACTGAATGTCAGAAAATACATTGGCACCATTCTAGAGCCCAAACTTTTACCTTCCATGAGGGATCTAGTTACCAACAATGCTTCAGTTAATTTTCAGCAAGATTCTTCTACTTGCCCCACAGTATGTTAATCGAAAGACTTGTATAGTTCTAAAACCAGTGAGTTGTTGTTTTGGCCCAGAAACAGTCCTAGCTTTGATCCTATCGAAAATTTGTGGCGCCGTTTGAAAAGTCTTGTCCGAATGAAATACCCATTAATTAAAAAAGAGCTAATAGAGGATGGTAATTGTTTCCCTGCATCATGTAATAGCGAAAGAACTTAAAAATATTTCCAGCTCAATGAAACATTGACGTAAATGTGTTATTAAAAAAAATGGCTACCCCACTAAGCCTTAATAACTTACTGCTAGCACCAGTATCTAATGTAAATCGATAGTTACTGCAGCATAACTTTGTTAGTGTTAAAAATATGTAAGTTTTTTTTGTATTGAATTAAGTATTAAATTCTCTTTAAAATGATATAAAAGCCTTTGCATTTAGTGCAATAGAACATTTTCTATAAGCGTACAAACTTAAAAAACATAACGGGAATCTTTTCAATTGCATCTATCCATTCACCCAGATCATGTGATTTGAACTTCGTTTCCTGGTATAAACACCGAAATTTCTGGAAATTCCACCCTCTTGCTCTTTGTCCTTCGTAATGTAATCGGCTGCACCTGGTGAATGTGTACTTTAGTTTCATGTGCATTCTTTTCTTTGTGGTGTGGTCCATATATGTTTATGTCTAATAAACAGAATTAACAATGAACGCCGTACTACCTAGCCAATGCAGCATCAACCATGATGCATAATGTCTTAATTAAGATATCCTCATCGCCGAAACGCACATTCAGATAATTTTTACCAATGGCCACAAACAATACATTTATATATATCTGTGTGTGTATGTTTGGGCTTGTTTATGTGTGTATGTGTGTATGAGTGGGCTTGAGGGTGTGTGCATGCGTGTGCGTGTGAAGGGCTCGTGGGGGGCAACACTGCCGTTGACCTGACACGTGATTGAGTGCATTTATAAAGAGGCGACCCCCATAGAGAGGAGAATGGACAGAGATGATATAGAGAAAGAGCAGAGGAAGCGAGTCAGATCCCGAGAAAATTGGCGTCACACCATGTCACGCAAACACATTGTGGCACCCAGCTTTTTCCCATCACTTGTCACTGGAAAGGCGTTTTGAAAGATCATAACAGACTTTATTGCATTGTTGGAAGTAACTAAACGTTTAATTTGGCTTCAACAGGATGTCGCTCCTACGAATATGGCCAACGTCATTATGCCATTACTTCAAGAATTTTTGGCGATCAGCTAATTAAAAATGATTATGGCCTCCTGGCAGTTCAGACCTATCACCACCCGATTTCTTCTTGAAGGGTATTTGAAAAAAATCGCGTGTTCCGCGAACTGGTAGCTTCAGTTAATGAACTGAAAACTCGTATTACGGAAGAGATAGCGATACCACATCACACACGATACAGAATGTGTCTCGAAACCTCCTCAAACGGCCCCAGATCTGTAAAGATTAAGACGTCAGTCATTTCCAACATTTTTTGTAGTCGTTTAAGCTGTAAAATTAAAATTAATGTTTGTACATTGTTCTTTTCTGGGGGGGGGGGTTGCAAAATAAATGAGACACTTTGTACTATTTATTATTTTTAAAGGGCCTTAACAAGGGAATGAGGGAACGCTAATCCTGCGATTAAAGCGAATAACAAGCCTTCTTGGTTTCCATAGTAACATAATAAGCAATTTTATGAAGATGTCTTGTTTTCATTTCACTTTTAAAATAATGTTTACTATTTCATTGCATTAACTAAAGAATGTGCTAGCTAATTGTTTGAAGTGAGTAGTTATCCTTAACACTAAACTGAATTCTTATAGTTAATTTAATGGATAAAACTCTAATGATTAATATTTCAATGCAATATGCATTGATAAAAAGCAGTAAGTAAAAGTTCACAGAACTCTTAGATCCAAAATTATTTGAAATCGATTTGAAATTGTTTCGATTAAACTAAAATATGACAATGAAAACGTCTTGTTTATTGCACACACTGTGTGAATGATTTACCAGATTTTTTTTCATGTTTCTTTACATTCTTCTATACAAATAAATAAAATTGAAGTGTCTGTTTGTAATTTCAAATTAGCAGCTTTTTACTAAAGCATTTAAAGGTATATACGGTACTTATATCAAAAAATCAATTTTTAAAATTTTTGTCTGTCTGTCTGTTCCGGCTAATCTCGAGAACTTCTGGTCCGATTTTAAAAATTCTTTCACCAATGGAAAGCTACATTATCAGCGAGTAACATAGGATATATTTTATCTCCATATTCCTACGGGAACGGAAACTATGCGGGTAAAACGTTGAGTTGGGCGCAAAATTATGCATTTGGTCAATAATGGAAATTTTAATAAAAATTTTCTCACACACACACAACAAATAACTGAAACATAGAGTAATTTAGCATCTTTACAAAAAGAAATTTTTAAATGGTTTTTTATTAAACGTATAACGTTTATTACGTTACGTTTGTTAAATGTCAAACTCAAACTTTCAGAAATATCGCCAAGTTGGCTAAAAAGTTCTCAATTCCGACAATCCCAGATATTTTAATGCAAATTTTCTCCCACTTTTTAAATAGGGAAACGAAATAAAGTTTTAGTGAATTGCACGCGTGATTTTAAAAATTCTATGGTAATATTAATTGACAGTTTCATGAAAAGTTTTGATTTATCGAATATTTATTACTTTGAATTTTTTTTAACCTAATTATACAATATTCATATTTTGCACAAAATGTTTCACTTATACTGAACCTAGATATTTTACATAGAGGTATTACTTTGAAGATATACTAGATGTTACTATGAAGGAAGCCATACAATGTCACTCGCCGAATAAAATTAGGGAGCTTTACGCAATACTTATTTCATCTTCGGTCTTTCTAATGCTCAAACCTTTTGGAATAAGTACAAAGACTACATGGCGGAAAATATTTTGCGACGAAAAACAACGAAATATGCCTTTCAATGAACACATCTACAACGAAACGCAATATAGGTTTCAGAATGGTTAGGAAAAAGCTACATGATTTTGGAATGATTAGCCCTAGACGTGTCGACGGAAATGGTTTGATAATGAAATTATTTGAGAATTAAGCTACGATTTTATAGCATTGCAACTTCAAGTAACAGAATTTATCCCTCAATTAACTCCAGAACAAAGTCACGTTTTCCAACAAGTGTTACGCAAAATAGAATCCGGCAGTGGTGCACTCTTTTTTTTCTCGAAGCCCCTGGAGGAACAGGAAAAACGTTTTTGCTAAACTTATTATTAATGGCCATCAGAAAAACCTAGAAGATAGCAGTTGCTATGGCTTCTTCTGGTACAGCAGCGATTTTACTGACCAACGGTCGTACTGCACATTCCGTTTTAAAATTATCGCTTAATCTTGCATTTGAAGATTCACTTACCTAAAATTTCAGAAAAAAATGGCTCTCAAAGCAGGATGCTTCCACAGTGTAAGCTTTTAGTGTGGGGTGAAAGTACGATGCCTCACAAGAAAGCTAAATAAGTGTTAAATCGGACTCTTCAGGATTTACGAGATAGTACAGATATTATAGGAGAAATGGTTCTTAAATTATATATTGGCTGGTGAATTTTCAAAAACTCTCCCTGTAATCCGGAGGGGGTATACCGGCAGATGAAATCAGTCTCTATAAAATCATCAAGCTTATGGGCAAAAGTTGAAAAATTCAGTCATAAAACGAATATGAGAGTGCATCTTCATAATGACATAGATTCGGAACATTATGCAAAGACGCAATGAAAATCGGTTATGGATCTTTGGACGCAAATGCTGGAGGTTATATTTTACTTCTAGATAGTTTTGTAATGTAGAAGAAAATGATGTAAATCTTATTGCTCGAATTTACCCGGGCTTGCAACAAAATTTTAATTAGGATCAGTGGTTGCACGCAAGATCAATATTGGCGCCTAAAAATGACATTATCAATAAAATCAACACTGAAATTTTAGACGTGTGGTGGAAATGAAGGAATATTTATTAATGGATACAGAACACAAAGTACTTCATATCCCACGGAGTTCTTAAATTCACTTGAACTTTCGGGTGTACCCTCATATAAACTTCAATTAAAACTAAATGTACCAGTTATACTTATCCAAAACCTTGATTTTCCTCGACTATGTAAAGAAACGAGGCTTTGGATCGCAAAACTGATGCAGAATATACTTGGTGCCAATATTTTAACATATGTCATAAAAAGGGATAGTGTTATCATACTTCGAATTCAAAGTATCCCCACTGACCTACCGTTTCAATTCAAACGAGTTCAATTTCCTGTTTTACGGTTGCTATTAACAAAGCTAACATTTCAGGTAGCAGGGGTGCATTTGGAAAAGCAATGTTTTTCCCATGGCCAATTATGTGTACCCTGATCAGTGTGTCCAATGTCCAAATCTTCGCATATTTGCAACTGACGTAAGAACATATAATATGGTATACAGTAGCATCTTAGAATAATATTCTGTTTTGAGCTCTTTTAAAGAGAAATTATACATTAAGCATAGATACTTTCGATTTTTAAAAATATTAATAGTTTAAGTTATTGATTTTTTGTTGTTAATTATTATAATAAATTACGTTTTTAGTTTTTTAAAACTAAGCTCAATTTTAGAATTTTTAAATTTTATTGGTTCCAGTCAAGCAATAAAAAATTACCATATTATATTATTTACTTTCTAATTATAATAATTACGACTTGGATAGTTATTTCAAGACATCAACGCGAGCGGAGCCGCGGGTAAAAGCTAGTCATAAATAAATTAGTAACACTATTGTAACTCCATAATATAAGATAGAAATATATATCAAAAGTTATTGAAGCTTAGTTGTTTGAATTTTACACGTGTAAGATACGTGCACAGAAGTGCTATATGAGATGGCTAAAGCAGTTCACATTTTGAATGCTTTTATCATTCAAGTACTACTATTAGCTCATTCTCTATATGTATATTTATCTTGTTAAAATTTTCAATCGTTAATAAAAATAATTCCTATTCACCCAATCAAGTTCAAACCAATTTTTTTTAAACTTGTAGGGGATGACACTTGATGTTAATACAGTTTTTCAAATATTAATTCATTAATTACCAATCAACTAATTTAATTAAATTAATTACTGCTTTTCGAAGGCAACTTAGATTCCTCCCCATGCTTGAAACAATGTAACTGGTAAAACAATGACAAAAGGGGTGCATTGTTACAACAATGCAGACAAATCATCCTCTTTTTATCAATTCCTCTACTATTAGTTCACTCTCTTCCTATATGTATATTATATATATATATATATCTTGTGTTTTCAAATTTTCAATCGTTAATAAAATACTTTCTATTCATCCATTCAAAGTAGGCATTGACTTAATTTTTTTTTATATTGCTTGTATTTAGTTAAGTGTTTTGTTGACAATCTTCAAATTAAAGCTGTGGGATTTTGAGATATTAAAATTTGTTGCAATAATCAAGTATATATAAGATTCTGAAATAAAAAAGAATTTTTTTTAAACTGATTGTTTAATGATGGTACGATTTAAGCGTTTTCAAAGTTTTTTTGGTTGCCTCCTATGTGTTTATACTATGTAAACCAGATTTTGTGCTCTAAATTTCATAAAAAGCTAGGCCATTTAATTTTTTAAGGAAAAACTTAAAATTTGGGAAATGATTTTAAAATGCTACTCTTCCTACAAAAGTTTACATACACGCATGAAAGTTTATTTACAAGTACGTCGAAATATGCACAAAAATGTTGGTATGGGTTTTACGATAACATGATTAGTATTTGTACAATACTTCTTTTTATGAATGCTTATTGAAAATTCCTTAAAAAATGTACAAAGTCTAAGTTAAATTATTTTTTTAAAAATTAGTATTTCTCTGATTCAAAAATGCATACCAAAATTTGTTACATGTACTATTAGCAATAGGTAAAAGAAATTCAAAGCATTAGGCGCAACAGAAAAAAAGCCTTAGCATTTTGAATAAAGACAAACTAGTTATTTTATCTTTCCGAGATAAGTAAGTTTAAAGTTTTGATTTGCCATAGGGATTTGAATAAAAACGAACGCAAAAGCTATAACTCTGTGTTTTTTTAAGTTTAGAGCTTTCAAGTTTTGTCAGGTATAGAAAAGTGTATAAAGTATAATTTCTGCTAAAAAAATTAAATTTTATTTTTTGACCGATTTTTGTCAATTGAATCGTACTGTTAAATACTTTTAGAAAATTTCGAAGTATAATTTTATTAATAGGTGTAATATTTACTGCGTTAAATTTGTGTGTGTATCGTAAATATAGTCACAAGTAATTTTTCTCAACATGTATTCAAGCAAATTTTTTTGAATTGCTACTTTAACGTTTGTATTGATGTTTTATTACAAAAAGAAACACTGCCAGTCATTTATAAAAACAAATAATATTAATAATACGTTGAATCTAATTTTAAGTTATGGTCACGGCAGCCTTTTGACCATATGGTCATGAACTCGTGGCCGGAATGTCATTTCAAGCCCTTGTACCACTGAAGACCTACCGTGTACAGGGGCTGATGCACGTTGAATCCGGCATGACTGAAAGTACTCTGGTTCGCGGGGTGTGGAAATTAGACAAGTGAGGTGTCAGGTCAAGTGATTGTTACTTATCGTGGTTCAAAATTGCAAGACCCATCCGCAATAGTCCTTGTTTGTTTACTAGTGAGACTTTTATATAAGCTCTCACTTATCAATTTTGACTTAACTTATTTTGATAGCAGGCAATGAGGGACAAGGCCTACTGCGCCCAACTCAGTATGCGTGACCTAAAGCCCTGAGGTACATGAGCAGGTGTTCCAGTTAGGTGGTCAGTCTGATTCAAAAACCCCAGTGTTAAAATCCCAAGCAAGCTTGGTACTCATTTATCGACCCACTAAAGGGATGGCAGGCTAAGTCAACCTTGCCCACCTCGAGGTTTGTACCTTGGACCTGTGGTGTGGAAACTCAATGCACTAACCACTCAGCCACTGGGCTTCAACTGGTTTGATAAGGTACAGGAACTTAAATGCTTTTAAGTACATGTTTTTAATAATTAAAAATTAAAAAATTTTGAAAATGTTTTCATTTGATGCAGATTTAAAATTAAAAATTTAGTAAGATCTTCAGTGCGTATAAAATCCTTAAAGTACAATTTATTTATAAAAGGTAAGCATCATTAATAATGTAACATTAATAAAATCAAAAGAAATATTTCTATTCACTTTTTATTTTAAATTTACATGTAACAACCTTTATAATAATATTTTTAATTATAAAAAATAATAATTAAAATGTATAAAAAATTGTCTTTAAAGGCTTAGACGTATAATTATTATCAGGTGTAACTATTCGAGGCAAGTTTCTTAAAAAATGTTTTGGGAAATCAAAAGGTTATTTTCCATTTAATTCTTCAAATCTAAATATGCAAATGTCATACAGAATTAACTTTTCAAAACGCATGAAATTTTTCTCAAAATTTTATTTGCTACTCATATTTTAAGTAGGTTTATTTCATTCCAAGAGTAATAAAATTCGAAATAATTTTTAAAAGGCTAATGTATGCTATGAATATGAATCTTTATTAAACAGGGAGCAAACAATAACAATGAAAATCGTCTTTCCAAAGTGTAATAATTGAAAATGTATTCCATTTATACTCTATTTCTTACTCATACTATATTTTTTAATAAGGAAAATAGTAGAAATTCTTCGGATAAAAATGCAGAGAACACTTTTATAGGAAAGCTATAACAAGTTCAGCATTTTTTTTCTTAAAAACATTTATTGATTTTAGAAAACTGAATGTTTCAAACATTTTCCTGTAGACCATTGTTTTTAGTGCTACTTGTTGTATAAAAGAATATTTTTTGCGAATTATGCAAAAAAAACATACCCTTAGAAGTTTTCGGTTTCTCTCAAGATACAGTTTTCAATAACTTGTTTGTTTGTTTGGAATTACTACTTTTATTTAAAATTTATATAATTTCTATGCTTTTATTTTGTAAATTTAATAAATACTTTAATTTTCTCTTGTAACTTTCTAGTAAATACTTTCAATAAAGTTGAATCTATTATAGAATATTCAAGAAAGCGTTGATTTAAAAAACTTACTTTTAAAATGTTTTCTTTTCTGAAATCCATTCATTTTAAACATTTTTATAACTACTAAAAATTTATGCTTCAATTTAAATGTTTAAAAACGGTAAATTTAAAACTCTTTCTTAACAGCAAAAATCAAATTTTGATAAAAGCAAAATGTAAAAATGGTTCAGTGATTATTGTGTGTTATATGCACGGGGTTAATTAGTCAAATAACATAATTAATAATAAAATTAATTTCAGTAAATTATACTTGCAATTTTTAAAAATTTAATCCAGCTCTTTCCTTTAAAATAAATATAATACAATAAGAATTTTGAAGTAATATTCAAGTATATCGTATATTTAAGTACAGTAGAATGTCACTTATCCGAACGTTTATTATCCGGAGCGTCAAATATCCGAACCAAAGTCCGGATACGTTTTCGAACGGTGCAATGCTCAACATTTGTTTCCTGTGAGGCCTAAAGTGATCGGAAAACCCAGGGTGAGGGATAATTGGGGAATTTCAGTTGTGTGATTTGGTAAACATCTGTGCGGAATATTAGGTCAGTTTGTTTCCAAGTGAGTCTGTGTATACGCGTTCTTTTGTTGAGTTTTGTTGATGTAGAAACCTGGATGGCATGCGAGGCAGAAGACTGTGGATTTCAAATGCTAAATAATGACGAGATAGTGACTTTCGTGCAAGAAGAATCCGACCCTGTCGACGATGAAACAGATGAAGACGAAGACAACAACAACAAAAGTAGAGAGGGTCCATCAAATTCAAACACTTTTCTGCATTAGAGTGATACGAACAACAATCAGAGTGCTGTCCTACTCAACTACTGCTGCTGAAGAGAATCAGACACCTTGCAATGAAAAAACGAAGGTGTACAATGGTACACTGAAAAATCATGATTATTTTCCACAATCAAGGTAAAATTACTGTGTTTTGCACCTATTTGGCTTTTTCTCCAAGAACGTTTCCCGCGTATAATGATTTTCAATATTTGTATAGTATCCAGTATCATATACTGCATGGATCGCATTCGGTTTTCGGTTATCCGAACGGTGTCTGGTACCAATTGATTCGGATAAACGACGTTCTACTGTACATTCATTTTTTTTATCATGTTTAAACTATTCACGCATCGAATTGCATTCCATTAACTGTTAGTTGTGGAAAGAGAGAAATATGTAACTTGTACGCTTTGGTAGTTCTTGGACGTCGCATTATTTTGTCGGCAAATAATCTATATTTTCTTGAATTATAGTAATAAAGAAATTCGAGTAATATATTAAGCATGCCAAAAAGGTTATATATTGTGCCAAGTACTAAATAATTGGCATGAGTGATTTTTGCTTAAAATAATTTTAGTTTCCTAAAAGAATATGAAACGTTATATCCTAAGCATTTAAGGCTTTATAATAAATTTCTGTCAAAATATAAGCACACGCAACATTTTTTCAATTTTTATGCATTGTCCCTGTAATTATGAAGTATATGTATTCGAAGTAATATATTTTGTCTTTTGATTAATAACAGTGAGTACAGTATTTTATTTCTCTATATAATAAAATACGTTGTAGCAATATTTCTTTTATTTATTCCACTTTAAAAATGCGATAGCACAGAACTTTTTGCTTTGTTTTTTTGTTCCTGTGTAGTGATTTTTAATTTTGTGTTCATTAAATTTATTTAACACCAAAAATTTTTCAAAGTAATATTATCTTGTATAGGCACTTTCAATAAAGTACTGAGTGACTTCATTTTTAATGAATATATAAGTTACATATAAAAATATCAAATTATTAAAATAATTTTCTACTTTATGAATATATATTTTGCTTTGTAACAGTTTAAAGTGCAAAATATTGTACAAATGAGTTATGAATCATTTTAATTTTATAAAAAGATATTAGTAATAAATATTGCTCTCAACTAGGTGTGGAATTAATTCTTTTGGAAGGTTACATACAAAATTATTTATGAGGTACTGAAAAACATAATTTTAACAGTAAAATTCATTTTCTATTTTATGCTATGATAGTTTAGTAAGTTTTCAGGTGATGTCTGCTTCTCCAGATTCTCTCTAATACAATTTTTTTTTAAATGTATCTAATGAACCTGCGAACTCTGGTATTTAAATTAAAGGTTAAGCATGTCAAATTTCCAAACGATTAAAACAGGGAATGACAAAACTTAAGAGATGAATTAATTACACACAGTTGCATGTATATATATATATATATATAAAATTCTTCGTAACAAAATATTTCACTCTAAGTTTGGAGAACATACAAGGTAATACAGTACGCTCTTAGAAAAATGGTTTATGGCATATTAAATGTATTTATCTATAAACATATGAAGGGGAAAAGAGACTCAGTAACTCTCATCACAAAACCTCAAAATTACCAGACCTACAGACCTGAAATTTGGTAGGCATATTTCTTTTGTTCTGTAGAGATCCGATGAAAACGGATTTTGTTCAACCCCACTTCCAAGAGGGTTGCAGGGTGTTATACACAAAAATAGCTGTTTTTGAACTATTACACCAAAAGACTTGAAATTTGGGAAATATGTTTCTTTAGTTGAGTAGAGATACAATAAGTAAGATTCACAAGAGGGTTTACGGAGGCTTTATGGATGAACTGTTAGACTTACAGATTTGAAATTTGGAAAGCATGTTTCTTCTATTATGCAGAGATCCGCTAAGATTGTGGTTTGAGGAATACACTCCTAGAATCTGTCCCATAATTGCCTGAATGATAAATATACTTCTGTTGTACAAAAAATAATATGTTTCGATAAAATACCAGTTAATACTGATATAACAATACCTAAGTATATATAATGTTACAATGTTATGAAATACCCAGCGAAGCGGCCGGGTATTAACTAGTAAGTAAATAATCAAGAAAAATTTGGCAAACCTACCTTTCGGATTGTCTACAATTGTGTTCACGCATACTCACTCCCAAATTAAGTGAATAACTTACTAAAAATATAAGAAAATTAACTTTATATTGTAATATAGTTAAAGAAATACTTTCCCTGTTATAAGTATAGGTACTTTTACCATTATACCTATTTACTTGCTGTTATTTCAAGCACTACTATCGCTATTATGGAAACGATGTTAAAATCCAAAAAATCTATCCGGAATCTCTTATAACGAATTCCGTGACATCTAATCATGCTCTTTTAAGCAGGATTTATTTAGTTCCGAGTCAAATAAATGAACAGCACATCGACGTTTTAATTAAATCGGCGGGAAAAAGCCATTTTATTCCAAGAAGGTGAAACATTTCCTTTGATAGCATTCATCGCAGATTTCATTACCTAATTAAATGGAAGGTATAGAAAGTTATTTTTCTTCTATTAAACCATGGATCTGAAATGCTGAGCAATGTTTCCAAACGATAGCGTTCTTTCAGTATCCTGTAATTGGAGAATCTCATTTAGCACATTTGCTTATAAAGATAGGTTCGTGAAGGGATTAGATTTAATTTTGTGTTAGAAAATTCGGAATTATCTCTTAAATTACAAAGAATATATATATTTGTGAAGAATAAAGAAGTTTTTAATAAGTTAATACTACGTGAATTGCAAATTAAACACAAAACAAGGTTTTTGCATATCTCAGATAAACAAAAAAAAAAGAACTAGATTTTTAAAATTTTTGGTCTGAAGGTTTAATAGCTGATAAAAAGGTTTATTTTTATATATGCACAAAGAATATATATACACATGTCAATTTTCATAGTGATCGGTTGAATGGTGGTAGAATAAAGCGGGGTCATTTTATACAAACATCCATTTATATATATATAGATAGATAATATTAAAGGCGAACCTATTCAATTCAAATTTCTCTGTGCTTGGAAACCATGTTGGCAACTTGGTGATTGATTGCACGGTGCAGAAGTTGCTTTACTGTAGCGCCACTTCGTGGGATCTGCAACAAAGACTATAGCACAAGACCCTTTTTCACAAAAAACAAATACGTATACATGCCAATTTTCATAGTGATTGGTTGAACGGTGCTGGAGCGTGATGCGATCTCATATATAAAAATATCCATTTATACACTCATGTCTATAAATTAAGGAAAATGAAGTTCAGGCAAAGAAAGATACAGAGCAAAACAAATTTGACTTATTTGTAAAGTCTATTTATTAAACAAAAGGAAAGAGCAAAGAAGATGCTATATGTTTGACATAATTAATAAAAATTGCGATTTTTACTCCCTGGAGAAATTTTCAAAAAAGAACCTATTTACAAAAAACAGTATAACATGGTTGGTATGATAGTTAATACGGAGTATGTCTCCCGGATGATGCATGCAGGCCTTACAACGCCTACGCATTCTGAGTATCAAATTATTAATCTGATCTTGGGGAATATTACACCACTCATCAGCAATGCTCTCCGAAGTTCGGTAGACAGGTGGGAGGGGGTTGACGGGCTGCAATTCGTCGGCCAAGCATATCCACACATGCTCTATTGGATTCAAAGTCCGTGAGTATGCTGGCCAATCCATACGGGTGATATTCTCGATTGAAGGCATTCGTCTACAATGTTTGCACGGTGAGGACAGTCGTTGTTCCATAAACAAAAATTCAGCACCCATGGCGCCCCGAAACAAACGTACATGTTGTTCCAGAATGACATCCCGATAGATGTCGGTTGTCATCGTTACACTCTGAACATGCAAGTCAGTTCTGGAACCAAGAATAATTTCTCCCAAATGAGCCATCCTGTACCACCGTAACGGTGTCGTTCAATGGTGTTCTCTTGATGGTAATGGGTACCTGGGCTCTCCATATGAAAGTCCGGCGAGAATCAGACTGCAAACTAAACCTGGACTCATCGGAAAACATCACACAAGACCACTCTTGCGGTGTCCACAGTGCATGCTCTCTACTCCAGGTTAATAGCAGGCGACGGTGAGTGCGTAAGGGGAACACATCTGACAGGCCTACTAGCATATAGACCAATGTGCCCTAAACGTCTGTACATGGTCTGCCTTGAAACTGTCGTATCGGTAGCTGAAGAGAGCTGACGAGATAGGTCTGATGCTGTGCTCCATCTGTTTTTTTTTCTCAGTAACTGCCAAATACCGGTCCTCATTCGGCGTTGTAACTCGAGGCGACCTGTGCTGTAACATCTACTCCATTAACCATCATCTTGGAATCGTTGTCAAAGCCTGTAGATGACACTCTGGGCGATTCCAAGTTCCTCGATACTTCCAGATGGGTACGTCCACATTCCAGTCGTCCGATAATTCTGCCACGTAAAAATCATCCAAATGCTTCCTTTGTGCCATAACTATGCCGTTATTGCACTGAAAGGCTTTTAAAGCGCTTGTGACAATTTTACTTCTTTGCCACCATTCCTTATATACCCTCTCTTAACTCTCGTCATTGTGATGTACTATCCGCGTCATCTGGTGGTTTCCTGTAATTTGCATGTTCTTCTTCAAGTTGTTTGTGATAATTCTACAGGTGAAATTTTTATTTTAGAGTTCAATTTCTGTGTG
>BMAO01014903.1:0-15755 GCA_019973975.1 Trichonephila clavata
TTTAAAATTATTATATTAATTATTTATTTAAATTATTATATTATTATTTAAATTATTATTTTATTTATTAACTTAATTATATATGCACATATATAAATCAGGGTAATATGTACCGTGTTATATCGAAATTAAGTCTTAAGTGAAAAATTTTATGACAGCGTAAATTTCGTTCAAATAAAATATACAAATAAAAAAGTAAGTTAACTTCTTTTAATCAAAAACAAAAAAATAAAATACAAAAATTTCATATACCAAAAAAATAATAGTTATTATAAAATGAATAGAAACGGCTTGTTAGGATTCCAAAATTAATTTTCACCATCACTCATCTGAAATTATAACTAATCTATTTTTCCCTCCAAGTTGGTAGAAACTCCTCTTCACTAGTTATTTCTCCATCATTACAAAAGTTATCTAACGCGGTTGCTATTACCTGTCTGTTTTGATCTTGCAATTCTTTCAGAATTTCTCTATAAGGAACTAAAGGGCTTTTCAGTTCTCTTTTATAATTTCCGCTACGTATTACTAAATAATCTTTTTCAAAAAAAAAAAAATTCTGATTTCTTAGCTAAAACTATTCTTTTTTGAAAATCTAGATGGGAATGCCCCTTACTGAACGAAAATGATATTCAATTTTTTTAAATCATGTTATATCAAAACCGTATAGTATTAAATCCAAGTGTTGTGCAGCGTAATATCGAATTCGTATTATAATAATAGCAAATTTTTTACCGTGTAGTATCAAAACCTTTTACGAGTACCGTTGTGACGTATCTATACGTGTCCTTCCACTAACACTCTTGGGAAATCTTTGGGCTATAATTCACAACAACCCTTTTGGAAGAAAAAACCATGATATCTCCAAAGTAAGTCAGTTATATATAGTATAGATTTTCTAGCTAGTGAGTTAATGGAAAAGAATACATGAATAGACGGAGTTGCCTGGAGATTGAAATATTGAGAAGCTGACGATAAGGAAAGATATCTACAGATCAGGTATTAGTTACATTGATAGCGCGTTTCGGGCATTAAATAGTTAAAGGTATTTAAGTGACGATTGGTCACCATAGCTAAATTTTAAATCAAATATTAGAGTAGTGGATTGATCCATAAAGGTGGATCGATTTAATAGAAGTCTTCTCAGAAATCTCGCCTCTCGTATCAAAATCCCCTCTGTCTTTATTGGAACATCTCATCACTTGAATTGTGCCTTTTGATAATTAGTGTGCTGAATAAATAGTTAAAAAGTATCACGGCGAGTCGTTTTTCACTTTCCCCTCACCTCTAGTCGGTCCGAGAGTAGGTTTCTTGTGTTACATTGTGTTATAGGAGAGACGTCTGTATATGTTTTTTATTATCTTTGAAAAAAATTAAGTGAAGTTTGTTAATTATTTTTTACTATAACCTTTGCATTATTATTTACCGAAATTAGCTTACGGAATTTCAAGACTAAGAAAAATCATTAAGATTAGCAGTTGTGCGTGCGTGAGCGTGATCATGTGTGTGTTTCATTAGCTCTGTGGTCAGCATTTGTTAGGCTCGAATTCTAACTTCACTAAAAACTTTCGTCAGCAAACTCCTGAATACTAAACAAGCTTAGAAATGGAAGTTTTTTTATTTTTACACATGATACAAAGTGGAAGTTTGGTAAGTTGCAAGTCACACATCGATTTTCTCATTTAACCATTATTCGAAATTCAAGGTCCGTCATTAATGATCGCTTGGTTTGTCCCAGAGCTATTTTCATTCAAAGCAAACAAAAAATGATTTTCAAAAAACTGTGATTGTTTTATGAACTCAAATAACCTCAAAGTGGATTAGAGCTATTTCAGAATCGATTTGTTGGTTGTTGAATATTTCGATTACTTCAATAATAGTAGATCAAAACCATTTGGAAAGTTTCCATCCTTCCCGTTTTAAATTAGCTTGAAGGATGTTTCCTGACAGAAGGTGTAATTTCGTTTGAAGCTTACAATTCACTCCTACGCGCAGTTTACAGTGAAGAATCCTCCCACACACGCATGGCAAAGACAAATAAACTACAAAAATTCTGAAAAAACAATGCTAGCTCGAAATATTATCTAAGCATTATTTTTTATGTGAAAAATAAGTATGCCACTCTAAAAATAATTTGTTTCCAGTTATTAAGTAAGATATCATCCACGTTTAAATTGTTGAACTAATCCATTAAAATCAAAATAATAAAAATCATATTTTTATTGCAGTTTAAGATAATAGCAACCAAAAATAAAAGATGTAGCATAAAAATTTCTTTTAAATTACACTTTTGTTAAAACTCTGTCATTAAACTTATCAATTCAAGTTTTTTGTTTGTAATTGAATTTCTGATTCGAAATAAGCGTCTGCACTTAACATCCAACTTACATCCGCGTCAAAAACTTTAAATCCAGTTTTTGTGTTATATTTATTATTATTGTCTTAAGAAACATTATTCTGCTGATTATCCTGAATTAATTCGGGAATATCAACGAAACAGGTAATGTTTTGAAATGCTACGGATAAATTATTTTTCTCATTGATAGACACAAATCGTCAATAAGTATGTATTATTTTGAAAAAAAAATTTAGTAATCAAAAAGAAATAGATAAATTTTAAACTCATAGAATAAATTTATACGACCTGAATAAAAAATCAATTAAGCTTAAATGTTTTGTTGATTATGCAAATTTATGATACTTTTCAATAATAGGAGAGTGTTTTACAATGTCTCTTTTTAAATTGCTATTTTAAAACAGAACTTTAAAGGAAACATTTAATCTAATTTCTGTCCTTCGTATGTTGTGACCGCGAGAGTCTAGTGGTCAAGGTAATGGACTCTTGATTGGCCTGTCATGAGTTCGAGCCCAGCACCACTGAAGACCTGCCGTGTAGGGGAGCGATGCACGTTGAATCTGTCGAGAGCTCAAACACCCTCCCATCCGTCGCCAAAAGCCCTCGTGTAGCTGTATGTTGTGTGTTACGAGTTTTTCCTGTAATGATCTCTCTCTCTGTGTACTATAAATTATTATATATACTAGCTGTTATACTCGCCCACTTTGCTGAGTATTTCATGATGATGATGTTTCTATATAAGGTATTGATATCTAAGTCCTATTGAAATTATAATTATATTGAAAAATATTCATATAACCCGCATCTTTAAAAAGCAAAGGGCTTGTATTTCTGTAACAGAAATATAATTATATTTTATGCATCCATACCTCCCGCCCCAGAGGTCATTTTCATAAAACTTATTCATATCAGATTTCTACTCAATAAAAAAAGCATGTTTCAAATCTGTAGATCTTGTAGTTCTAAAACGGAATTTTTTTATCAATACGTTTCCGTAACCCATCCCTTGAGTGTCGATCTCCGTAAAACCCGTTCTTGGCAGATCTCTACTCAACAAAAGAAACATGCTAACAAGATTTCAAGTTCGAAGGTCTTATAATTCCGAAGATCTCGGATGCGGGAATGAGTTGTCTTGGCCTGAAGGTTACGGGTGTGAAAGGGTTCGAGGAAGAAACAGACATGATCATAAGAATAGCTACTTTTATTCTACCTTTAGTACTTTATGAAGTACACAGATTTATAATTTAACTATGGCAGCAATATGAAATCTTAACTCGTAATTGGAAAACTGGATTATAGAAAGTTTTATCTGGATTGGAACTCCTTGTTATGATTCTTCTCGAAACCCGATAGCTCAGTCAGCTCCAAGATTGATTACTTCACCACTTCTTAGTGGACTCTACGTCAATTTCTAATCTCAAGACACACGACAACTCAGTCTCGTTGTTCACCTATTCCAATACTTAGATTTCAGGCTTGACAATCAATAATTATCCGTTAACTCACATACACAACGGCAGACACTTAAATAGCAGTTACATTTGCATAAAATTAAGTCGTCTCTACAGTGGCGGAACGGAGCATATTTGGAGCCCCTACAAAGTCAGGTTTTTGGCCCCCAAGTTGGATTTTACAAAGAATAGGTACTTGGCGGCAGTCAGACTTTGGGCCCCTAGAACCCTGGGCCCCTCCGCGATGCGGGGGTGTACCTTACGTCACTGCATCTCAATGGAAAGCGGTTTTTAGACTAAAAATCACAAAGAATATTTTCCCCAAGAGGATTAGTAGAATTATCCGAATAGTACCCGTTGTAGAGTGAGTTTTTTCCAGTTGTATATGTATATGAGTATCGCAACACACTTCGTTTGTTTTGTTTTTAATTTCTTAATCGAAAAACCCTTATTTCACTCAGAAAGAATTTTCTAAAGTATGCAATATGACTCTCTCTTTAGATCTTTAAATCCCCCCTCCCCTCTAATTCACCTGCCTATTTACCAAACTATATAAATGTTTTATTCAAAGTAACTAAGAATATTTTATTTTCTTTGTATTGCGAAGACATCATAACCCTTTCTGTCGCACCATCCAAGAATAACGAGGTATATTTTCAAGTTTTATATAGCGGTTTATTTTCTATTATTTGATTCGATTCTACACTTCGACTAAACATTTTTCAGTAGTGTATTGTTCCGTATTCTGAAAAGTATTAGAACACCTGCTTCCCGCCAAAAAATATACATGTACAAAATACATTAATAGGAAATTGACTCATCTTTCATTTTTACAATAGACTAAACGTTTTTTCAAAAGTTTATCACTCTCCGAGGTAAAATGCTTTTAAAGCCGTATATTTAATACTCAGTTATTTTTTAAATTCAAACAATAATTTAAGTTTAATCTTATTTTACTACTGACAACCAATTAAATCTAAATATGTTTTGTGAGAGGTTTCTGTCCCCAGTGCCCAATCTTTTCAGTTATTTTCTTTAAATAAATATTTCGTTATAGATAGAATTTTCATCAGTAATATACACTGATGGGGGAAAAATCCTAACGCCAAAGAAAAATTATTGCTAAGTAATGAAATTAGGACAATGTAATTGTCGAGTTAGCATATTTAAACGATTAAAATTTCAAGATCGCAGGTTAATTTCATTTTTAAATTTTTTGCCAGAAAATTCAGTTTTAATTTTTTTTTTGTGTGTAATAATATTAAGACTATTTTATATGTTTATTCTGATTCAGTGTCATTAAATATCCTCACGAAATTTGAACGAAAATTTTGAATTATCCTGTATGTAGTATATATGTTACCGGCAAAGTATGAAATCCGGCATTCTATAGAATGCCTAGGCATTCTATACAATGCCTAAATCTAGCCGGCAATGTATGAAATGATTCCTATTTCACACATTGCCTAGGCATTCTATAGAATGCCTAATGAGAAACCGGCAAAGTATGAAAACATCTCAGATTCATTTCGAATATTGTCAATTGGCAAGATATAAAATTTTTAAAGCGTGGCTCAGGCTCAGAATCTGTTAGCTGTACAAATGCTGTTTGTTCGAAAATGTCAAAATACTCAATTTTACTTAAACTTTTTCAACAAAAAATTGTATTTTTTCCCGTGGAGAAAGAAAATGGAGAAGCAAGCTATAGTGTTGGAGAATGTGACATGGTCTAAAGCAGGTATCGGCAACCTATGTCACACGTGCCACATGTGGCACGCGGAACAATACTCAGTGGCACTTTGCACTACTCAACAAATTTGAAAATTGTTGAATTGTTTCAAAAATGCTCTATAGTGTGGTTCGCTGAATCATATTGGTAGATTGGTTTGACACGCAACACCTAAAAGGTTGCCGACCCATGGTCCATAGACATGAAACAACTATTCAACGGTTAGCTGCCTAAAATTCGAGTTGATGCTCCAAAAAAAAGGTTTTTTCTTAGCTGAAAATACTTATACTAGAAGTTAATAACTGATTTAAAAATTCTAAAATGACTACTAAGAAGAAACCCAGGGACTATTGGTTGCTGAATAGCTATGATGTGATGTTTGCGGAAAATAAAAGTAAACTAATTTAAACTGTTAAAGAAAGCGTCAGCACCATAAAACAGTGGTCCCCAACCCTTGTTCCGTGGATCAAAAGGTATCAGGTTACTCAAGGAGCATTAAATTATTTCCATTATATTTACTGGGATGTATTTTTCTCGTATTTGTGCAACTTTCCATGGCAATCACTTTATATTTTATGTGAAATCATTTTATAATCATTTTATAATTCCTAATCATGACCTTTTTTCATACTTTGCCTAAATAGCTTTAGGCATTCTATAGAATGCCTGGGCATTCTATACAATGCCTAGGCAAAGTATGTAATCAATCTCATATTTCATACTTTGCCTAAAAACGCCCGGCATTGTATAGAATGCCTAGGCATTCTATAGAATGCCGGCATTTCATACTTTGCCGGTAACATATATAATTACAAATACTATAGAGATAAGAAAAAACTTACTCTGTGGTCTTAGGACCTGACAGGCTTGATCAAGTTACTTAATTTTTCAAATATTTCTTAATTTAAAGTTCAAATATACTTTCTCAATTGATCTAATGAATAAAAAAAAGCTGCTACCTGTCAGAATGTGTCGAACAATTAATTGGATACGAACACAACTTTTATTACATCTCAAAGACTGGACAAATGCAACACTGGACGTACATTCATAAGTAGACAAATAAAGTGACTGCAGCACCACTGCAGATAAAATTTCAACACAGATCTTCGGACCTATTCAATGATGTCTTAACAGTTAATGTCATCTAGTGCAGAGGTCACCAAAGTGGTAGTCCGCAAGAAAATTTCGCTGGTCCCCAGAAAAATGTGAAATATATTTACTCATCACGTAAGATTATGTTTTAATGTGCTTTGAAACATAATTCGATTCATTACAATTTGTGAAAAGTAATCAAAACGCTACTTCATTGAATAATATCATTTCATAGGAATGTGTAATGCTAAAAGTTTGATATACTTAAACAGCTTTTCATTGTTTTGTTTTACAGTTTTGTTTATTTTATAATAGTTGATTAAAAAAGCTTTCATATATATAGTTTCGTTACAATTAATAGTTTCATTTTATTAACTATATGTTCTTAGATCACAGTTGGTTTATATAAATATATTTAACACTTATAAAAAATCCTATCTGTGGTCCACGGGGTTTAAATTATGAATTTACTGATCAGTGAGGTCAAAAAGTTTAGCGACCGCTAATCTAGTGATAATTTCCCCTCACGTTCCACCACATGAAAAACTCTTTCAATTACAGATTATACAGTGTTCTTAATAAACTATTTCATGCCAATCTTACATTTATATGTAGTTCTTACATATATAAAATGTGAATTCCAATATAAATTACTATGTACACAAAAATTATAAATTGAGTTCTGTCAACAATAATGTGAGCAAACAGCAGGATGGAAAATTACTTCTTCAAATTATTATAATTAAAGTATAATATATATTTAGTTTTAAGCTGCTTAACTTAAACTAAAAATAATAAAATTTAAAGTGAAAACATTTTCAAAACATCATTTAGGCATCACTCAGTGCCACTCACACTTCAAGAAAGTTGACGCTACTCAGTAGAGCCATGATCAAGAGGGTTTTATTTAAGTGCATTCTCCAGACATTAGGAAAACCTCAGCGCATACAAATTAGACCTGTCTAATCTCAGACGCATCGATATCTTTCCGGCCAATTTTGTATGTAAATTTAAATCTTTTCAAACAGTCCATTTTCCGTTGTTTATCTAACAGTTATTCTTGACGGATTGAAACGATAAGGAGTAATTTCTTCATATTAGATCTCTATGCTATCATAGAAAGTTGAACTGTGTATATTAAGATATGAATCAGCTTTATGTAAGGCACTGGTTTAAGTCAGAACCCCATATAAAAAGTCAAGAACTAGTTGATTTGATTGATTGATTGCTTAATGACGTCGCACTTCAAAAGCAACATATAAGCTATTGAAAACTAGTTGCGGAGTCACCCCCTGTGCACAAGCAATAGTAATGGATCACCTAAAAATGATAGAGAAAGTTTCTTGAGCAGGTGTTTGGGTTTCATTGAAAACAGTGCAAAATCTTCATCAACCAGTAAATGTTTACATATCACTTGTCACAGGAGAGAGAGAGAAACAAAACTGAATCTTTTTTCAAAGAATATAGCGATTACAGATGAAAACTTGATACTTTACGTAAATTGTATTAGAAAAAGACAATAGGTAAGCCAAAAAGAAAACCCATCACAAAGCCTGGATTGCACCCAAAGAAGGTTTAGTTTTGCATTTGGTGGAATATGGAAGGGGTGGTGTATTTTGAACTGCTTGACGCACAATAACCAAGCCATCATCTCAGACAGCTACTTGCTTTAATTAGATCTTAAATTGGGTTTTACTCACTAAACGACCTGTATTACTCAATAGATGGGGCATGATTCTTTAGCAAGATAACGCCCGACCTCATACCGCGTGAATGATTCAAAAGAAGTTGAATGATTTTGGATGGGAAATTATACCTCAACCACCTTATAATCAAAACATTGTCCAATCAGTTTATTATCTGTTTAGGTTTCTGCAGAATTTTTTTGTGGCAAAAAATTTCAGCAGCAAATAGATCTAAAATTCTCTAAATCATAATTTTAATGCAAAACCAAAAGAAGTATTCAAATGAAATAAAAAAGTTTCCCAAAATATGTATAAATATCGTAAAAAATTTAGAGAATATATTAATGGTTAAACATTTGCACTAATAAAAATTTATTTTCCTTTAAAAATTGTCAATCTAAATCTTGAATCATTATCCATTCAACCTAGCATTAAAATCCAAGTAGAATTTTTTATTTCATTTTATTTTTAAAAAAATTATTTTTATATTATTCATTGTATTTTGTGCAAACAATAATAAACGAACTTTGTTGTCTCTATAAGAATTCGCAATGCTAAACTGTAATGTAATACAAAACAGTGCATCTATAAACACACGTTTCTTATTTTTTTTACCTCAAATATATTTAATGATTTTTCTCATAATGTTAACAGTTTTCAATTCATTGGCAATGGCCACGATAGCTAAGTGATCATGGTCGCGAAGTAGCATTGGCGAATCTTGTGTCCTGGTGCCACTTTTGGCGTCGTGACCCAAGTTTACTTAATTTCTGGGTTGCGAGAAGGATCACACAGCTTAAGTAAAATTATCTTTTTATTTACAAACTTATAGAGTATAAATTGACACCTTGATTATGATATCTATCAGTACGAAAATTTACACTTCTATCAATCAGCTACTTGTATCGTCGACCGTTGGGCTCTTTCTCGAGGGTCTGCAACTGGATATTCGTAATGTCCACAGATATCAGCTACTTGTATCGTTGACTACTAGTCTCTTTCTTCTAAACATCTAGCTATTAAAGTCGTCAAAAAATAAATAAACAAACAAAGCAGGGTTCATCTTCACACCTTTTGCCTCCTCCTACCATCTCGTAAGTCCTTTCACTGATCTTCCTGATCGCAGATCACCTGGACACCTTCCAATATGTCTTATTAACCCTTTCGTAGGAAATTTATTTCTCTTTAGAATTTCTCGCAGTTTTTATGTTTTATTGACAACTAAACAATAACATTTAAGAAAATATATATTTTATTTTGCCGAATTTTGTATTTACATTTAAGTTTTAGGGGTGGGAAGAATACTTCCCAAGGAACCATTCATCGTCCTAAAGAAAATTAAATTGAATGGAATTATTTGCCATGAAAAGATGAGAAGCATGTTGCAATGCACAAGGGGACATCACATTCTGCACTCATGCAGCGGATCCACTTTTCTTGTCCTTTTCTGTTATATTTCCTACATCGTCTACAGTTGGAAACCATCTTTGGCATATGAATTTCCCAAACTGGATCGGCGAACATCCTTCGGAAATACACACTTCTTTGCTTAGAAGCTAGCAAGACATCTTTTTTTTTCTTGGGAAATCCGTCTATTAACTAACGAGAAAATGCTGTAATGAATGTTAGGTGGTCTAAGCTGTTTCTTTTGTTCACTTGCCACAGTATAAAATTATTTATGATGGCAGGTCAATAAGAAAATAAAAGTTACGGTGCACCTTTTTACAAATCTTCTATTTGGTATATTTCTTTTCTTTGATCGAAGCGATTAACCCCTCCCATGACATCATTATATACAGCGTCAGCTTTTTGACCTGGTAGTCCTTCTTTGGTTCTATCTTTTTTTTTGTCCGATTTACAGATGTCATAATCGCTGGATTATGTGCAATAGTACAAAACTGAAGCCGAAATTAGTCTTCCATCGTTATAACAGAAATTCTAATATATCATGGGATTTGCACTTCCACAGGTATATTTCGTAAGATCATGTAGAAGGGAAGTAATCTTCCCAAGGCCACGAAGGAGTTAAACCCCCTGGGAAAGACTCTCTCTCCCTCCCTACAATTTTTGATTGGTAGGAACACGCTCCTGCACCCGACACCCTCAGTCTTACTACTAACGACCATTGCCTCTTCCTGAACAAAGGCCTGTCTGGATTTCAACCCTTTTGTCTCCATATATCGAAAGCCACATGAATGGTTTACAAATTGACCTGTTACTTCGACACTGAGAATACAATCCTTGGCATTCCTTCCCCCCAAAAAAGGACCATCCCTTTCACACATATGTAGCATGGCCACGTTTGGAGGAAACAAAAGAATGAACCGCCGTAGAAACAAGTGTGTCCCAATGATAAATCGCTTTGAAGAGAATGCCATATGGAGTGGTTTTTGTCTCAGGGTGTGAGAGATGAAAAGAGGGGTAACAATCGGCAGTCTAAGAGACGACGCTACACACTGAAGAGGGCTGATTCACGTTAAATCTGTGTCGAAGCTCAAAGACCTCAAGTTGGTGAGTTGGGAAAGTTTGGGGAGTACGGTGCCAGTTCAGCTGTCGTCCTCGTCACATGACCGATATTCGTAAGTACAAGATCTGTCGTCAGTAGCCTTAGCGCAACTTCAAAGTGTGACATTAACTACAAATCAAATCTGTGTGTGTTCATTAAAGCTTTATGTCCCTTATTAGAAATTTTCAACAACTGATTTTATTAAGTCGAAAATTGTGCTATTTCTTCTCCTATTTTTTATATATAATAACTAAGAATCTTATTGTAATGGTGTGCGTATGAATCTATCATTAGAATATTTCTAAAAAGGGGGGCATTTTTTTATGAAAAAGGCTTTCCTTGTTAAGCAATCTATAAATTCCAAAATTTATTGAATCAAAAGTTATTATTAAATAATAATAAATTAAAAATATTATTATTCTTTTTATCTCCTTTTGAGTTACGTTCTGAATCAATTATATTTTCCAACAAAATCTATCTTCACGCGCGCGCGCGAAGAGACTATTTAAATGTACCTTAGAAAAAGATAGTTGTTGGAAATTGCAAATTTGGCACAAGTATTGAAATAGTTTTGGTTTCTCCTAACCTCTACGCCACACCAACGGGAGGACGTATAAGTCACGACATAGTTAACGTGTATCGGCCTCTTCTGCACCGCGGAGTTTCAACGGCACTAGGCTCGAACTCATGACCCGCCAGCTACGAGTTTGTAGCTTTGATTACTAGGCTAGCGCGGCCACGAAAAGAGTGAGGAGTACATAAATATTCCAAATTTAATCAAAGCCTTCTCTTGTTTGTTTTCTTAAAGAAGTCTTATTTTTACCTAATTCTCTAATTTCAATATAAATGATAAATTTTGATAGATTATCTGAAAAACACCAACCTTCCCAACACCTCCGATTAAACACAATTACTTAGAATATCTCATATTTTTGCTGGTCCTTTCTTTAGGATGTGTGTGTGCGTGCTTTGGGGGTGTAGATTGTTTCGATCTTTTTCTCAAAATGTTAGAAATATTCTCTTTCTATTGCCTTTGTATGCTTCGCAAAAGGAATTACAACAATTAAGAAAGCAGAAAAAAACCCGAACTAGATTTGTAATTTTAAAATATTGTGACTTTTTATAAATAATTACTCATTAAGAATACTAGGCTATTTCATGAAGAATGTAAATGGGCTAAAATAACAAAACCATCCAAACGATGTAGAAAAATTCAACGCTTACCAAAGTTTGTAATCCGAACCATATAAAGTCTAGATAAGTATATGTAGGTATTGATTAAATTTTATGAAAATAAATAAATATAGTATTTAAATAAAAAATTTATAGTTCAATAGACATAAACTTGAGTACAACTGTTTACATAGATGATTTTGAAGGATTTACGATAATATGTTTTTCCTGTTGTGTAAATTTATAATTTTACGAAATCAAGTTATACCACACACACATATATATAACTCTAATTTCGCTGGCCTAATTCAGCGACAGCCTTAGAAATCATAATAGGTCTCCATTTTAATTGAAAGACTCTTTTGGTATCTTCAATTTTTATAGTTCTACACCTCTGTTTCCTGTTTTGTCTGTTTTTAGCCAATCTCAGTACAATATTCTTTTGCACCATTTATTTTCTTGATAATATATATATATATATATATATATATATACAAGGGGTGATCAAATGAAAAGGTACGAAACGACATAAAAATGAAACAGTTAAATATTTGCATATTCCGCCAAGGGAGAATGTAGCGAGACATCTCGGGATGCCATTGGAGACTCTGACTGGGATCGGATCATGCGCGGGTGCCCGCATGCGCAGGAGAGAGCAAAGGCTCTTATAAAAAGCGGCGTCCAAATGATGCGAGCACAGAAAAAAGCATTAACTCCGATGTGTACTGTGAGACACTCCGACGCCTACGCAGGTCCATCAAGAACAAAAGACCGGGGCTGCTCACGGAGGGTGTGGTTCTGCTCCATGATAACGCGCGTCCACACGTCTCCAGAGTCACACAAATGGAACTGGACCAGTTCCAATGGGAGACGTTGCACCATCCGTCCTACAGTCCGGACATGTCACCCTGCGATTTCCATTTGTTTGGTCCACTGAAGAAACACCTGAAAGAAAGCGCTTCAACTCGGACGACGTACTCAAGGACACTGTGAAGGACTGGGTCTCGTCACAGCCACAGGAATTCTGGGAACAAGGAATCCTGCGGTTTGTTCATCAGTGGGATCGTTGTGCTCAGGCCTATGGTGTATATTTTGAATAAAGTCTATATTTGTACCCACCGTGTCGTTTCGTACCTTTTCATTTGATCACCCCTTGTATATATATATATATATGTGTGTGTGTGTGTGTGTGTGTGTGTGTGTGTGTGTGTGTGTGTGTGTGAGTGTGTGTGTGTGTGTGTGTGTGTGTGTAAACAGAGACAAAAAGAAAAAATAACATAATAAAATAAAAAAATGTAACTTGAAATGTTAAGATTTTTAAATGAAATCTGTATCTTACTCTGAAACTTATTACGAAAACGATAGCATACTTAAAGGTCAATAACACGATTATATGATGAACTGCTCGTTAATTAAAGATTTTAACAATCATTTTAGAAGCTTCTTTTCATCTTGAAATATATTATTTGACCGATTTGAATATCAAAAAAGAAAAACGATTTAGAATTTTTAGGTTGGTCAATCAAATACTAATCAGTGAATAATAATAGACGAAAGAAAACAATAATACAAAACCAATTCTAAAAGATATATATTCGCATAGACAAATAAATTTTAACAACTTTAATACATCTTTAAGAGGTTGGCAGTCCTCTAAACATTTCATTCTCTTTCTCTCTCTTTTTTTTCGTATAATCTCTATTGAAACATTCTCCTTCGAAGTGGAAATGCAAGCCTGTCCGGATAATATACTTCAATTTGATTATTATTATTATCTAAAATCAACCACTCATTTCTGAATCACTCGTGCATGTCTGAGATCGCCCAGAATTACTGGGAACGTAACATCTGTCATTTTGGGGCAATTTATAACAATATGCAACGAGACTTGAGGATATTTTATCCAGAAGTTAGTTCTATCGTAAGAAACCGAGATAATTCCGAGGATACTGAGAAAAGATTCAAGGAAAGAATATGACAATTTAAGATTTATGGTGAATTATTTGAGTCTCTAATTGCATTTTGGAAAAATGTTTAAGATCAATGCTTGTCTTTGTGAAATCAATGTATAAATTCATAAAAAAAAGTCTGATAAAGTAATATATCTAGCAGCTTCTTTACAAATTTTGAGATAAGATAAATTTATATTTTAATTTTATCGAGTGTGTATTTATTTTAAACCCAGTTCCTTTTCCTATGCGTTGCGTAATGATAAGATACGATCATATTTGCATTAATAAACACAAATACATTCCCCCGGTTTTTTTTGCTTGATTGTTTTTCATAAGCAATGTTACAAAAGTGGAGATTTCTGGATATGATTTTATTCAAATATAGAAAAACTTAAATTCGGAGTTTTCTAAAAGAACAACATTTTTGATAAGCAAAATAAAAATCCGATAAACTGCCTTTAATTTCCAGGACTTTCATAATTTTCAAATAGTGTTTCTTTCACCATTAAATTAATATTCATAACCAAAATAAATATGTACTAACTTTTATACAATTCATATAAGTACTTCATCTTTGGATTTTAAAAAAAATGCGATTTCGATTATACATATTTTATACATAAATTTAACCAAATTAAACTGTAAAAATGTTCATAAAATCTAAAAAAAAATTGCACTTTAAGATAACCTTAATATACTTCACAATATCCTTACTTGATAAGAAATTTATTCCTTTACAAAAGACAAAAACTAGACGCTACTGAATTGCAACAACAATTATGAACGAACTTTCGAATGTCTTTTAAATGGCTTTTGAACACTACAACTTACAACAAAGTATTCGGAAGGATCATTTTATTTTAATTTTAAAATATAAGGTCTTAGAGAGATTAACAGAATGTATTATGTAAAGGATCATTTTCTTTTCTTCATGATTTACAATGTTTTAAACAGAGAACACCCATTGTCATAACTAACGCAATAATGCATGATAGGTTCGGTGATCTGGTAGGCCGATGAACCCATCACGATCTATCCACTACTGTCCAGAGGTTACACTGAGGTGTTTTTCGTGGACGTGAGTTTCGTCATATGGAGGAGCCCTGTCATGCTGGTACCACATGGAGTTGCGCAATGATGGAGGAACATGTCCTTCGTCAAAAAGGTCGACCAGGACTAGTTGGAAGAAGGTGAGATATATCCTATCACCCAAAGGACTGAGCATAAGGTACGGTTCAATGATGTAGTCTTCAAGAATGCCGGCCGAAACACGCTGTTGCGCTGTGCGTGGTTGCGTATGATGAGGGCTCTCCTAATCCTACATATAGGGATTATGCTGATTAATGTGTTGCACTTCCTATTCTTTTTCTCTGCTTCTTTGCCCCATAGCTTGCACCTACGGCATTTGCGACTCTGCATCCCTATCTAATTCTTAGTCATATGTGTACCCCTACACACCGCGCAAGTTTGACAGTCGGTAGTGAATCTTTCTGCATACATATTAACATAGATATTTTTACTTAATAAAAAAATCCTTCTTTAATTGGGTTGCAGTGGAACTTTTATAGAATCAAGATCCATAGAAATTTCACATCATATAAAATAAAAATAAATGAATCTAAGATATATCTAAAACACTTTTTAGAAACATATCATTTATTTGAAAAGTTAAATTTAGATCATTATATTTTAATTATATTCTTTTACATATTTTCTTTCCAACTAAATTTTGACCCAGCATTGAAGTATTGCATGAGTGATGTTTATTTTCATCGCATTCTAAAGCAACACGAGCGCTATTGGCGACGGAC
>BMAO01014904.1:0-23010 GCA_019973975.1 Trichonephila clavata
AAAGTTCAATTTTCGCAATTATCTTTTTTTTGATTAGCTGTATGACATTACTTACGGCTATCATAATCATGTTATAATAAATCTCATGAAAAATTCTCAAATGTTATGTATATCGTGTACAATAACTAAAGCTACAAATAAGGAGGATATTCTTACACTCCCATTTTCCCTTGAAATAATTGGTTGACAACAGTTAGCGTAGCGTAAAACATGAAAGCATTCTGCATATTATTTTTGAAACTCCTTTTGATTATATTTTTGATGGCTTGCAATATACCGTAAGCAATGGCGCACACAGCACTTTTTCAAATAGGCGGAGAGTCCAGGGTTGAAAGTCTACCTTTCTCGTATCATACCCGAATACACCACACAAAATATACTTTTGATTTTGTCGATTGTCGGATACGAAAAAAAAACAATAAAAAATAATATATTGAATGAATAATTAGCATTAATTAATAAAATTAATTATTAATAATTAATATTTAATTAAATTTTACGTACTATATGCATAGGATTGTAATCTATCGAGAAAAAATAAATGAGGGGTCATGACGGGGGGTCCGTATCCGTAGACCACTGACCGAAAGTAAACTATATGTGTAAATATAGAATAGACAATTGATCCTCTTATATAGCTACTAATTTAGATTTTATTGAATCACGTTTATAAACGTGACTCTTATTGTATGGGCTTTGAAATTTAGGAATTCTTTTTGTTAATTTAAATATCTGCTTAAGCACTGATAGTTTACAATGCTTTACGTATAAAAATCTTTAAAAAATGTATAAATAAAGCTGATTTTGATTTAATAGACTGTAATAGACTATGTTCGACAATATTTTAGACTTAAAGAAAAATGTCCGCTTATCGTAAAGATTTTGTTCCTACAGCTTCCTTATATTTATCAAGATTATTTTGAAGTCTAAAATTAACACTTCAAAAAATTGATTTAGCACTTATTGCATCTTATGTAAATTAAACACTCAACATTAACTGTAAGTTTACGCACAAAAAGCAAATTAAATATATAACGTATTGAAAACTTTTTTGTGTGTGAAAGTGCCTACTAATCACGATTTGGTAGTAAAAGCTGCATTTACGTTGTCTTAAGTTTTACCATAAAATTGCTTTTAAGGCAAATTTTATGTAGATATGAAGATAACTTAAAACAGCATTTTAAATTTTTTTGTCTGACTTGACATTAATTTATGTAAATATTTTTTCAGTCTTTAATTTCGCTATAATAAATTGATAGAGGAATAACTAATCAAACCACAATTTTTTTCTAGAAAGCTGAAAACGCGTATAAAATAAACTGGTTAAATATTATTTCCAAGCAATACAGAGCATTTTTTTATGAAATTATTTTAATAAAGACCAGTCTTTTTTTTATATATCCTTTCAGATACTTTATTTATGAGTAGTGATACTCTTGTTACGAAACCACTTCAAATATAAAATAATGATAAATAGTGTATATTTCAATGACATTTGTTTTACATTTCTATATAAACCAAAATACAAGCAGCTTTGGAAAAAAGCAGCTGCATTAAAATTTTATTTATTTTATGTGTCTGTGAAGAACTAGCTTTGTTGTTAACAATAGCAAAGTATTTTTTTTTATGGAATGGAACATTATCGTCATTTCATTGAAAAATACTCGATAGGATATGATCCGCAGTGTTTAAATTGCGCAACTGCAATAAAAGTAATTTCCTGGATTCGGTAATTGTTTACAGGTTAAAATCTTTATTTTTATCGAATAAATCTATTTTAATAGTTACAGATAATCATTTATTTTGTGAAAAGTTGTTTTCACCACTCTCTTTAAATTTCACGTTCATATACAAGCAAATAAAACATAACTTAATCATGTACTACAGGGCATAAACTAGCTTTTAAAATATATATTCATTGGGCAATAAAGACTTCGAACAAGTTTTTTCTACGAACGAAGCAATTGTTTTATTTTAACGGTTTATTTGACATTTCTATTGCAATTGGACTCTAAAATAAGTAATGGGACTTTTATTGACTAAAAGCTAATAAATATTTTCTCTTTTTTAAGTTTAGGGTTATATTCTTGTTTTTACAAATAAACAAAGAAATTATTTGTTTTGTAGTAAATATTTAATGGAAATAACGAAAATACTTATGTTCATTCTCAAAAATGTGTTTTTAATACATAAATGCTGGAATTTCATTAAATGATTAAAATGGTCAATTTTACGATTAATGTTTACTATAACTTTAATCTATTATACATTTTGCATTGGTTCTTAGATATAATACAGAAGGTATATTATAGAAAACATTGTCCTTTATTAAATACATACATGATTTAAGTATAAGTTAAGATCGTAATTCTATTAATTAAAAATAAGTTGTTTTTCTTATATTCTGGAATTGAGTACAATAGTGACATTTGCAGTGCTTCTTCCTTAAATAGGACTAATAGCTTAGCTTCATAATTTATTCAGGATAGCTCTTATGGGTTTAATAAATATGATTTTTTGTGTACTCAATCATGCAGATTTTCTTGTTTATTTTTTTGCAGTCAATTGGTTATTTGTTTTCAGTGACAAAGTATAAGTTGCATCTAACCTGGCAGAGTCTAGTCAATCATATCACAAATATGCATACGAATATATAAATTTTTCATAGATTATACGCTATCTGAAGCATTATATAATTTAAAAATATCACGCTTGGATCTCTAAGCAAAAATAACTTTTCTTTCTTCTGAACCTAAAATATACCATGATAGAGAAACTGTTTCCACAAGGTTTTCAACAATGATCCACCTGCTATAAAAGAAAAAAAAATGGGTAATCCCTATTCACATGATAGATCAAATTTTCAGAAGAAAAAGAGAGACAAACTAAATGAAATTTTATATTATAGTATTATGTTATATTTATATACAAAGTTTGAGAAGATGCTGCTAATAAATAAATTTGCCACTTACATAAGCAAAAACAAGTTACGAGAGGCCGGTATGTTTATTCTTCATATTAACTGACCCAACTGTTGTAAATATTTAATATCTTATAAACAAGTTAAGCTAAACAAAGTGTATTGTTTTGCAGATAAACTTTGAAAGTAACATATAGTACTTCTTAGAATGTTAGGTTGTATAAAATTATCTCAGTAACAATAAAAAAGGGCCAATTAGAATTACTGCCGCTTAAAAACCAGAAAATATCAGATCACTAGTAATAGAAAGTTCAAAGAATTAAAATCAAAAAGAAATCGATAAACGCAATTAGGTGTATTTCCATGATTATCTTTCCTTTGAGAAAAGCATGCGAATTTTATACACCGTGTTGTTGCAATATATGCATCAAAAAGTAACAGAAAAAAGAGTGATGATTATGAAGGATTTTTTTTTATTATTATTTTCTCAAGCTCTTAAGTATGAAGCACATATTATATATGAAAATTTTGTAGAAAGTAAAATCTCACGGCCCGTATAATCCCTGGAAATACTAATTCCGAAAGATTCATTATCAGTTCAGCAAATTCTTAACCACCAGAAATGTAAAAATTATCATACAGTGGGATAATTTATTTTGTCAAATGTCATAGAAATCGCCGTCAGAGAATAAAGCCAGTACATCACAGTTCTATGAAGACATTCGTCTGTGGAATACAGAAGAATTGACAGGAATTTCTATTGATAGAAATAAATCATAATCGGCATTAGACAATGGATGGCTAAACAACTACCAGCAAAGCTTCTGTATATATTTTTTGTAGAGTTCACAGAGCAGGAGGTGAATGTTGTCGAGGATTAACACAACAACATAACTAAGTATCCACATCTGTTTTGAATGGCTCTTCACAAGTTCCGTTACTGCATTGTAACTTTCAGTTTTAGCACCTTTGGTACGATGATCTCGAACTGAATGCCCTTCTAGTCCTAGAGGCTTCTGTGAAGATACAGTCAGGTTGAATTTGATTCAGCACAGAGAACCGTTTTGATTCCTATAAATCGAATGCAGAAACTTTACAGGGAAAAGTGAGAAATTGCATTTCATTACTCATAATTATTCTTTTCTATTACTTATGGTGCTTCTATAGAAAAGTCAATACTGTTCAGATCCGTTTGGTTGGATAATCGAGTGTATGATATTTTGATACCCCACCAGACACGTTTTCAAAACCACATATTTTTCTTTAAGATTTCAATCACCAGAAATTGTAATATTCTTGGGAAATTGCTACCAAAATTCGTAACCATAAAATGACAATTATGCAGAATGGACTACAGTACACGATCCACAAGGCAATCAACTGTGGCGTATGGTTTACTTGAGCACTGTCCATAGATAATTTTAGCATAAATTCTTAAGAATCCCGAAACTAACGATGAGCTATCTTCTTGCTTATTACATTCGGTCCAAAAAATAAGCACAATTGACAAATGAATTCAATCAATGCTGCCATCTGTGGGCTCAAAAATTTTACCACGGACCAAACTTTACAGAAGTTAGGGAAAAAATAAAAGCCGGCATTTTCGTGAACTTCAACTATGTAAGTAATCAAGAAATTACAACTGTGTGCTGTAAATGTTAGCCTCACTTGCAATCTATCCACAGCTTGTGTCTTCGCATTACTTGCCTTTTGTAGAGCCATCTTTTGGCAGTGTGGGAAACATACTTTCTGGGAGACACGCATGCAAAAATGCGTGTGAAATAAATGAGAAAAAACGTGGATAAAAACAAAATGAATAAGAAATAAAATAATTAGGTTCAAAATATTTTTAAAAAATGTACAAAAAATGTTGCGTTCCTCAGAAACATAAAACCAAAGAAATAAAGCCATATAAGGGTAATATTATGACTTAGAATTCATGTAAGCCAAACTGGATCTACCAGACCCATACAAGTAAAACATCATTTTTGCAGCAGAAGATAGAATTTATGTAAATGTTTCGCATATGGAAATCTCAACGGCATTCTCTTAAGCAATTAAAATATTTATACCATCGACATAAAAATACAAATATCCATTAGAATACTTAGAAGTAATTTTACATATTCACTCTAGAGGAAAAATAGTCCACTAACATCTAGTCACTCATTTCCAATTATAATTGCCCATTCAATCCAATTGCAATTAAAATGTTTAATTCTAAACAAATATTCTACAACATCATACTGGAAAGTAGAAGCAAATAACTTTTCATACAATCCAAAATAAAAACTATATCCCTCACAAAATTCCACACTTCTCAATCCATGCTGTATTTTCTGCCAAATATGCATCATCTCGTAAAAAATGTAATCCAGAAATAAACCATCTAAAAAAATTGCGTCCTTGAATATCATAACCTTAAATAATAGAGTTCTGTTGAAAAGGCAACAAAGCCTGACTTCTTGAGCGAAAGAGTTAGAACAAGAAGATAAAATAATACAAACTCAGGCGAATAAGTTTTTGTGTCAGAAAAATGTCAATAAGGGATTATATATGCTATATCTCACGATGAATTTCCATAAACATAAATAAGTGTCAAAAACAGGCTTCTTCCTCAAGGAAAAAAATTAGTAACATGACACTTTTCAAAGCAACATCAGTGTAAAAAAATATTAAAATCGATAGACTACATTAAAATAAATCATCCAACTTCTTACATAATAAGTGTGATTTACTTAATTTTTTTAAGAGAATGAATACTTTATTCACTCATCCATTTTCTTCCACAAAATTCTAAGGCTACAGAAAGCAGGATCATCGGCATTTGAAAATCTTTTCACTTCTTAGTTCTGGCTTTGACACACAGTTTTTATCAGCAAAGTTCCATTACATAACAACTGGAAGAAGACTTACAAGGGATAAAAAAGTGGGAAAAGTAATTTATTAGAACTACAAAAGCTTTTTTTACCTAGATATAGAAGAGTAAAGATGAAAGAATTTCTCTTTTTAATGTGAAAAAGTCTCTTTTTCTTTCTTTTAAAGAAGGGAAAATATATATCCCTTAGAGTGCTTGAGTTTTGCTTTTAACTTAGATATTTTCTTCAAAGTTTACATGTTTTTTTATGAAAATTTTTTTCTGAATTTTAGGGTGCGATTATTTTTTATGTAAGCCCCCACCTTTTCAATTCCTTGAGCTAATTTTACATTCTCTACCCCTTTGGCACAGAAAAGTTTAAAACTATTGGTATACTAAATAACTCAGAAATCATATTCTAAAATAAAGTATGTTTTGTAGTATTCAAGATCTACTTTCATGAAATAGAAGAAAGTTAATATGAGTATTCAAGTTATTGTTTTTTTTTAACTTGCATTAATTTTTCGAAAAAGAAAACGTCTTTTAACTGGAAGTGATCGCTTGATTTACAGAGTTACACCTGGCTCACGAAGTCGTGACTCTGGGAAAACTGTTTATTCGTTAACAATGACCTAACCAGTATCTTCCTATATGACAGTTTTCAGGGAACTAAAATGTGTTAGTTACATGTCTCCCTCTTTTTGGGGAATGACAAATTATTTTCACTGTCTTAAGGTACTTGGGGTGACCGAGTTCCCCACGTTACCAATTTTGGTCCAAAATATTTTCCATGAACATGTTACATTTTCCCCCGTGAGCTACTTAGTAGTTTTGATTGGTGTGTTGTACGACATATTATGGTTTATCAATGTAAATGGACAGAGTATAAAAAAAGGAAATGGGTATCTGTGATCTCTAATGGATAAAATTGAAAATGATCAGATAAGGGAAGAACCTGATGATATAATGAATATTACTCATGAGTTCGAAGAAAAAATTTGGGAAAAGCGATGAACATGAACCTTTTAAGTTGAAAGTAAAATCCTCTAATACTCTCAAAATACTCCATCAAGAAAGATATGAAGCCACCAGCGTATCATAAGACCACACTGCGCCCTGTCAAAAAAGACAGAAGCGAGAAAAAAGTTTAACATGCTATCAATCGATCATCAAAGAACAAAAAACGCTACTATAAATTGAACAAACATAATAGTTTTGCCTGTATATATATATATATATATACTAGCTGTTACCCGCCCGCTTCGCTGCGTATTTCATGATGTTTTATAAATTTTTACTGCTTATATATATGTAGAAATTATTGATATCTAAGTCCCAGCATTAAGAATTCGATTGAATTGAAAAATATACTTATACCTGTAACTGTCACCTGTTGATAAAAAAAAAAAAAGGGCAGAACTCATCTAATTTGTATTTTCTAAAAATCTCTAAAATTGAAGCATAGAATGATGTTTGCTCTTTCGTAACTCAAAAACCAAGTGGATTCCCGCAAAACCAATTTTCGGTGGATCTCTACTCCGTAAATTGAACATGCAAGCCAAATTTCAAGTCTAAATCTAACAGAAAAAAAAAAGTTTTACTATCAAGATCCCCGTAATCCCGTTGAGAGCCGTTTTCCAAAATTACCGCTCTTAGCGGATTTCAATTCAACAAAAGAAAAATGCAAACCAAATTTCATTATTATAGTCCTTGTAGCTCGAAAAAAGTAATTTTTTTTGTCAATACGTCCCAGTAACCCCTGCAACCCCCCAGAACTTGATTTGCTTAAAATTTATTCTTAGTGGATCCCTATTCAACAAAAGAAACATGCTTAACAAATTTCAAGTATATGGGTCTAACAATTAAAAACAGGAATTTTTTTCTGTAACTCCTCTTGACCCCTCGCAAACATCTTTGGGGGTCAATTTTCATTTTACTCTTTATTAGAGGAACTCTATTTCATGAAAGGAACATGCCTACCAATTTTCAAGCAGGATGATCAAGTAGTTTAAAAATGGAAATATTTATCGATTACGCCTGTTAATCTCCCGAAATTAAACTTGGTAGTTGATATTCGCGAAACCCATTTTGTAGCAGTTCTCTACTTTACGAAAGGAATCTGCTTATTAAATTTCAAGACTGTAAGTCTAACAGTTTAAAAATGGGGATAATTGTCTATAACGCCACTTGAGCCCCCGCAACGCCACTTCTGGGTCTGTTTTCACAAAACCCATTTTGTAGGGGAATTGCACTCTAATGAAAGGAATCTGCTTAGCAAAATTTGTGCGTCCAATAAATTAAAAATGCAAATAAAATTATCAATAACGCCCTTGAACCCCGCAACGCCACCTAGGGTCTATTTTCACAAAACACATTTTGTAGTGTATCTCTATCCTATGAGAGGAATCTGCTCACCAAATTTCAAGACTGTGCGTCTAATAGTTTAAAAATAGAAATAATTACTTATATCTGCCCTTAACCCCCGCAACACCCCTTGGGGTCAATTTTCCCCAAACCCGTTTTGTAACGGATATGTACTCCATGAAAAAAACATTCCTACCAATTTTCAAGCAGGTAGGTCAAGTAGTTTAAAAGCGAAAATATTTATCTATTACGCCACTTAATCCCCCGCAACGCCACTTAGAGGTCTGTTTTCCCAAAACCTTCTTATAGCTGATCTCTACTCTATGAAACAAATCTATTTATCAAATATAAAGACTGTGCGTTTAATAGTTTAAAAATGGAAATAATTATCTATAACGCCCCTTATGTCCCGCAACGCCACTTGGGGGCAATTTTCACGAAACCCATTTTGTAGCGTATCTCTACCCTATGAGAGGAATCTACTTACTAAGTTTCAAGACTGTACGTCTAATAGTTAAAAAATCGGAATTTATAACGCCTCTTAAACCCCCCACCCCCGCAACACCCCTTGGGGGGTCAATTTTTTAAAAACCCGTTTTGTAGCGGATTTTACTCCATGAAAGAAACTTACCTACCAATTTTCAAGCAGGTAGGTGAAGTAGTTTAAAAACGGATATATTTATCTATTACGCCCCTTAATACCCCGCAACGCCACTTAGAAGTCTGTTTTCACAAAACCCGTTTTGTAACTGATCATTATTCTACGAAAGGAATCTATATATCAAATTTAAAGACAGTGCGTCAAATAGTTTAAAAATGGAAATAATTATCTATAACGCTGCCTAAGCACCTGCAACGCCACTTGGGGGTCAATTTTCAGCAAACTCATTTTGTAGCGGATCTCTACTCTCTGAAAGGAATCCGCTTACCCAATTTCAAGATTGTACATCAAGTAGTTTAAACATGGAAACAATTATTATTAAAGCCCTTAACCCCCCGTAACGCCCCTTGCGTTTCGAATTTCGGAAAATCCTTTCTTAGCTGATGTCTAATCTATTAAAGGAACATGTCTACCAAATTTCAAGTCTGTAGGTTGAATAGTTCCAGAGATTTCATGATTAGTCAGTCAGTCAGTCAGTCAGTCAGTCAGTGAGTGAGTCGCTTTTCTCCTTTATATATATAGATATATAAATATCATCCCTATAATATATTAGCAAAAAGTGTCTGTGATATGTGTGCTTCATTAAAGTCACGCAGATTTAAGATATTTTCATTGTATTTTATCTTAAACTTTCAAGAAAAAATTGAGAAGTCCTTAAAAGTATGTAAGTATACCTTATATTAATAAATTATTCACTGGAATCACGATTTTTATATTAGAAATAAAAATTATCATAAAAAAAGGATCAATGTGACTCATTCACCCCTCGCGACTACAAACGATAGTATCGAGTGCGCTACTTCTCCAAGGTTAAACTGTAGCTGCATTCATACCACCAAAATTCCACTGGAATAAAATATATTTTCAAAATATTTTATAAATAGGGATGGAGGAAGTTTTCCTCAAAGTGGAACTTTTTACACCCTCGTGCAAATAAAAATTGTATGAAATGCGGGAAAAAAATTTATTAAATCGTGATAGCTGAGGTGTCATGGTCACACCAGATCGCGGCCTGTCGGACTAGTGGCCTCTTTGTTTTTGACGGGTCGTGGGTTCGAAACGCTGGTGTCTCTGAAGAGCCACCTTTTACGGGAGCTGATGAACATTATATCCGTAAAGGCGTAAAGCATTGCAGATGACGCGGCGTGGAAGATAGCTGTCGTATGCTTCAGTTTATAATAATAATAAACAAATAACTAAAAATCATTACTTTTTTTGGTTATTAAAAAATATCTAAGAAAGTGTATGGATGTAAGAGAGGGATGTTTGCAAAATAATATTTGTGTTCCTCATTCAATATTTGATGGCACAAACTAATAGCATATTTGCGAAGTTAAAATGCCTTATAAACATTTTATATAATTTTAGTATAATTATTGATATCTGCAAAATTTTTTAAAGGAACATTTCGTACAGCAGCCTACATTTTGTAACAGTAAAAATTCAATGCTTCGAACGTTTTCATTGAAAGCAATGATAATCAGCAAAATGTGAGAAAAATGGTCGAGCTGTAAATAGTCTTCATTTAAATATAATGCAATGACATATTCAAAGCACCAAAATATAAATAGGTTTTTGGTCCAATACAAATGGTGATACTTTTAGCAACTCATTACGAATTTAGCAAAAAATTCGTGACAAGAAGTAACAATATCCCTTTTCGTTTTACCTTCTGCCACATTTTGGTAATTGACATTGTAATACCCTGAAAAAAGGATTGTATTTTGACCGTACACATCACTTACATATGTAATTCAACCATCGTAGTGTCACGAATAATTGCTAACGTTGACTGGTTAGCATGGGTGATGGTGGAAGAAATCATGATACTACGGTATTCTAAAGTTTGTTACGATTAGCCTTGTTACCAAAAAAGTATTGGTGTGTTACGTAATCTATCTGAGTATAGCCTAAAATTATTTACAAAAAAATGTACAAAACCAATGGTTTAGTAGCAATGTTCATTACGGGTGCCATGAGGGCAAGACCGTGATGGAAAATCATCGTGTTTGGCAAAAAAACATACAGGGTATTCTGAGTAAGTTGTATAACTCTTTCGCGACGAAGGACGCAAACGCGTGCATACCGCCAGGGCCGGAGGTTTCTATCACGAGTGTCACTCACAGGCAGGAGGGTTTTGTGCAGTTAAGCCTAAATCCCTAAAAATACTAAAATATAAACGCGTTGCTCAATCTTATTCTGTATATTATACGAACGGCATATGCTTCAAATATTTCGTATTAATATATTTTATTTACTTCAGCAACTTTTTGTTTGAGTACAAGTTTTTAAACATTTTGATGTAAGCATTTTTTAAAAGTCAATCGTGTAAAAAAAGTAAGAAAAAAAAGACAAGTTTTTTGTATATCAGATGTAATTCATATCAGATCCATAAAAAAACAAGACTGAAAACCAAATGCTTTAGCGAAAATAAATCTCTCATCTTCACTATAAACAAACACCACATGTTCATTTCAAGAGTAGTCCTAAAGCCCTCAATTCGGAACATTCATTTCCCCTTATGTTTATAAAACAAATACCACGTGTAAGTGAGTAATATTTCTCTCATTTCGAGTAAAAGGTCAGATCTTCACGTATCCAATTCTTATGGACATAGAATACTATCTATTGCCACGAAACTGAGCTTAAAAAACGTTCCAGATCCCTGGCGCACTGGTGACTCGCTAGGCCTGTGAGGAAGAAATATGCTGGCTCAGGGATGCGACACTCGTCTTTTGGCGGTATTTCGTGCCAGCACACGGGTGCGACGTTCGTCCCGAAGGGGATAACTTAGAAAGAAGTGGACTTTTTTTTAATGCTTGCCGGAGGATGCATCGCCCTACATGTGCTAAGATATTTCTCGTTACACTTGTGACGGATTCTATCCACTGTACTTGAACTAAGCCTCTTGGGCAAACTATTCTTTAACTGTGATTTTAGTTTACCAATATAAAATCTATTTAAGTCCAGGCATTGGAATATTTTTAATCAATAGTGAAATCTCGGAATAGAGAAAGTGAATTGCGACTAGGAAGTCGTTGCAATTAATATTCATCTTAGAATCCATCCGGAGTTGGGGAAAGAAAAAGCAGTGGATCTATACCAAGCTCCCGTTGTTCGAGAAGGACTGATGTAAAGAACTCCGACCTCAAATAAGCCATTTTGAATAATTTCATAAGTTAGATTAAGATTTTGGACTTAAGATTCCACCTAAGGTTAAGCAACAAGTAGTAAATCGTTCACAAAGTGTTAGATCTAAAAGAAAAGTTGTTATTTTTGAAATCATGTCTCCTTCTCCAAACCTTTTCACACCTGCAGTCCCCAGGTTGCTGCACAATGCCCCTTCCTAATGTTGCAACGTGGATGCATGTAAGTTGCTCCAGCTACGATACGAAGGATAAAAAAAACAGCATATTGTATTCCGAATTTTCATATCTTTGATCTTATGGAGTGAGTGAGAGAATATAAACGTCGCACTGATTAGCAAAACGAGGGCTTTTGGCGACGGTCCGCGTAATTTTGAACCATGGTCAAGTGACGCGGACGACACCTGAGCTGGCACCCCCCTCTCTTAACTACCACATCACACCAACGGGCGGACGTTTGAGCTCTCGACAGATTTAACGTGCATCGCTTCCCTACACGGCGGATCTTCAGTAGTACTAGGATCGAACTCATGACACGCTAGCCATGATCCGATGCCTAGACCACTCGGCCACCGCAGCCACATTGATCTTATGGAAGATTTTCTTTAAGACCCGACTGAAATATCTGCTATGACATGCTTTCTCTGCAACAATAAAATGTCCACTAATTTTGATTATATCATCAAAAGAAGTAGGAAGTCAATAATTGCCATTTATAATGCACTCGGGGAGTGAGATGCAGTTAAATCATTTATATAACTCACTCAATTGCGTCTTTCATTCTCGTACAATTTTTCTATCAGCGTAAGTTTAGTAGCTTTTTAGTAGCTATTTATCCATTGAAACTAGAAAAAAGTGTGTTCGGCATCTAATACAAATTTCTCTCTTTTACTATAGATATATTTAAGATCACTAATGGAAAAACTTATTCATGGGGAAAAAATTATAAAAAATTGAATAAAGATATCGAGAGTAGCATTAGCTTGTAAACATATATTTCATAGTACTTTCGATGAGGGAATAAGAAGTGAGATATGAATTTTCTATTAATGCTGATGAAGAGGTGAGTGAATAAATATTAAAGTTGCACTATTTAGCTACTCGAGGGCTTTTGTTGGTTTCTTTGGGCCTCGTGATTATGAACCATGGTAAATAGACAAAGACGGCACCTCAGCTGTCACCCCTCTCCTAAATTCTACACCACACCAACGGGAGGATGTTTGAGCTCTTGAAAGATCTAATAAGCATCTCTCCTTTACACGGCGAGTCTTCAGCTGCACTAGGCTGAAACTCATGACACGCAAGCCACGAGTTCGATACCTTGACCACTAAGCTACCGCTAAAGAAGAACGCTTGTTTAGAAGGATAATTGTAAATATTCATTTTCAGCGTTTTTCAGGATAAATATAAATATAATGATTCAATACTCGTATCTAACTTTAACTTATTCATATATATATATACAGGATTAAGTGACTGTGGTACCTGAGTGACTATGCTAGCAAACGTGCCAGGATTTGCTTTAGCCGTATATTGGGTTGGATTACTGGTGCCGCTTAAGACCTACTGATTAGAAGATCTGATGTATTGTGTGGAAGTTAGCATTAAGGAAGCCATACCATGTGCCGTCTTCGTAACTTGAACGTGAATTAAAATTATGATATCTATAGCACAAAGCGTTCATACTGCTTCGGTGAGCAATATATCAAAAAAAAAGAAAGAGAAAAACATTATATAGTCAAGTGGGTGTCTAAACTATGACCGCTTGTAGACCGCATTGCAAAAATATTTTTTTTTTTTCTGGGCCGCATGTACAATATTTTTTTAACAAATTGAAATAAATTTTTTTTTAAATTCTATGTAGTTTTATTAAAATAAATTAACTTATTTTTACTATGTTTTTTATATTTGAATTAGACATGAATAGGTACACATTTATTTTAAATTTGTAAGAGTTTCGTTTCTTTTAGTTCAGATATTATATAGATGGAAAAAAAATCTATTTAATGAGATTAATGAATTGGCGTTTGTGTTGAACAAGCAAATCGATATCGGATTCAAGAGATGAAGTTGCAATTCGTTATGTGTTTGTCAGTGATTTTTGTCCTATTTTTGTTTTTTTATGCTTCATTCTTGGAAAATAACTGTTCATAAATATAAGTATTGCCAAAAGCTGAAGACATTAATAAAGCATGAATGTGAAAATGAGGATATTTATAGCGCAGTGTACGTAAACTTTATAAAACTCCAGCATAGAAACATTCTCAAATTTTTCTTTCAGCTGCATGTCGCTTAGCAGTTCAATGCAGTCCATTTGAATATTTAAAGGTAATTTATTTATTTCTAGAGAAAACGGGGTAAAAAATGTATTGAAAGGCACTTCATTTTTTTTTTAATATATTGAAATTTTCTTTCGAACAATTCAATTAGGTCAAAAATTAAGGCAGCACATTTTGTGCATACATTTATTTTTTAAGTAAAAATGTGTAAATTGAAATCTTTTTATAATTTGCGTTTGAGTCGCTTTTTAAAAGCTTTTGGGCAGCAGTATAGACAAGCATGATATAGTCCTATGAAAATATTAATCTCAATGCATAGTTCCCACAAAGTAAGTCAGTTGTATTTCTGGTATAGATATATATCCTATTACCCGTATCCTTCTTTATTCTACGAAAGCAACCGTAACGTCGTTATTTGACTATCAAAATATTGCACTAATTGTTTAGTTATCAGTACAGGGGATATTTTGACATATCTACACGATTTACCTTTCATGTTATAAATTAATTAATACAGAGCATATTTAATCAACAAATTATCGCATTAAAAGTATACTTATTTATACGTTGATAAGAATCTTTAGGATAGTTTTAAAGCGAAACATCATATAATTATGCAAACGTAACATGTTTTCAATTACAGATAAGAGTAAAATCTCAGTTAAATTTGCTGATATTTTATTCCTTATCTCTAATTGAAAACATGCTAGTGTTTTTGATACACTCCATTTTAAAATTTGCATTTACAATACAAAAGTATAAATTTATTAATGCGAAAGAGTGTCACCTTAGTCTCTCATAGTAATTTCAATATTTAACAATTTTTTATTTGAAAGTCCTACTTAAATAATATGATTATTATATTTAAATAGAGTATATAAAAACAAATATGAAACCTGTCGCTGAAATGGGTTTCAGAAAGAAAAACTGGACAAAAAGTTATAATGATTATTACAAAAAAAATGAATATAATAATTAAAAATTTTATGGAATTTATTTTCAAGTAGTAACTTTGTGATACCGAAATATTACACTTAGCTTCATTTTTAAGCACAGAAGTCACAATAATTTTACTTGTTAATATATATACACATGAATTATAATTAAAGAATATAAACGCATAAATCTTATTAAATATGAACTTCTTATATAGCAAAAAAGTATTTTGAGTGTTTTGGTTTCCTTTCGTTATTTTATTTTTTTATGAATGAAAAATAAAAAGCCACTTCTTCTGTTTGAAATTGCACTTCAATATTACCACTCGAATAATAATATTTCATCTGGTATGATCTTCAAGTGAAAGGGATCACAATAAGTTAAGGCTTATCTTATCTGATTGTTTTTCATTTGTCCTAAGTTCTCAAAGAAGTCTTCAGACAAATCAAGTACTGTTATGAAAGAAAAAGTATTTACGATTTTCTCTACTAATCAGTTGATTCCTTTTTTATGTCTTCTAGTTTTTTTTTTTCTTTAGAGAGTTAATGTTTACCTTTTTTTCTGATATGGATAGATTATCCGTTTTTCCTTTTCGGGTAAGGATGATTTCCTTAAAGTATATTTTTTAAAAAATGGAAGAAATGTATATTCTACATTTTAAAGAAATGTTAATTTCCGCTGAATTACATGAAGTACGCCCTTTTAGGGATCCTTGTTTATAGATGATTTATGGTATACTCGTAATTAGCGTTTCTATGCTTCTTTGTTTTTGAATAAAAAACGTTTATATATATATATAAATATTAAGTTTATTAAAGGAAGAATTATCTCTAAGAATCCTGGATTATCTCTAAATTTCCTGAGTTAAATTATGTTACCTAGAACCACGTTTTTAAATTAATCATTTGTTTTAGGACAGTTATACATATGAAAGTGTTACAGACAAAAGCTATAGAATTATAAACCCAAATAAATAAAAAAAATTTAGTACTTAATTAACCAACGAGACAAACCATCAAGTTAGCAAAGTCTTTAGGGTGAGAGATTCCACAGAAATTTAATTTTTTTAAGTACAGTTTATGTACGTGATATTATCATCATTTCAAATTAAACTTCAAATCACTGTATCATAAAAATTTTATTTGTTCAAAATTATAATTTGTAACAAAGATCTAAGGTACAAATACACTAACCATTACAGGAATTAAGCATGATCTGATTGATATTAGAGAAATATTTCAGCATTTATATGCATTTAAATCCAAAAGGCTTGTTAAGGCAATATATTTATTCCAATATAAATATGAATAAAAAATGTTTAGAAATATTAAGTTTATTAATACATATGTATAGTGAATGCCGTAATTAAATAAATTACATCATCTTTGAATAAATATTGAAAAACTATTTATTAGAATCACAACTAAACTAAGTACTAAACAAAAAATACATTCGTGTTTTTCAATAGTAAATATGCATTTAAACACTTAAAATACTTAATGTATTCTAGCTATCATAATTTTCTTGGTTAAATGTATAAAAATTTCAAAACTAAGCACAAGTCAAGAATGACTATTATCAAGACACATTTTAAAAAATGATTAAAATTTCGATTGATCTTTATTATTATATTTTATTTCATTCATATTTTAATTCGGTTTGTATCATTTTCTCAAAGTTTAAAAAATATCTTAACTTATAGAAATCAAAAGAAAACCTGTGTCAAATATTTATAATCACATAAATTAAATGCTGCATTGCTGTTTAGTAAATATTTTTTAGTTATTCCTGTATTTATGGAACTGACATTTCTTAATTTATCTTAAATTGTTTCAAACAGAATTATTAAATGCATAAGTAACAGATTTAAAAATATTTAAGATAAGTTCAGAATATTGATTGACTAATGAGGAATGTTTTAGAAAACAATTAAAGAATAATTTAAAACGCTAAGCATCATATGTACAATTTTCCCTACGCAATAAATGAATTAATTCTTCAACCAGTTATAGTAAAAAAACTAAAAGAAATAAACAGATTATTCGTACATAAATTTGGAGTAAGAGTACTGCTCTATAAATTATATTTCTAATGTAAGTTATTTATTGTAGTGCAACAGTAAATAAAGAAAGAAGTAATTATGAGAAAAATCTTTCTTTTAAGAAAGCTAATAGCTGCTATGAGAGAAAATTGAGAGAAGAAAAATCACTTCTTTCTGATGTCACAAAGAATTTTTAGAGGAAGCCATTTTACTAATTAGCTATTTGTCAAGATTCTCTTTCAATTGATTTGTGTGTGGGGCTGTAAGAATTTATTTACGACAGTCATTTACAAGGAAAAAGAATGAAGAAGCGAATTATTTACAGAATTGCTTTGCCATAATATTCAATGTACCAAAACTTTATGTTTTGTTTTTTTACCTAATTGTCCAATATCAGTGTTTTATATATGTTAGCAAAGAATTCAGAATCAAAAATAAAATTGCTAAGCATACTATAAAAATTTTTATAGAGTAAAGTAAAAGTAAAGCCAATTATTTTACACAGATTTTCATTATGGTATTAGAAGTTATGTATCACGTTTTTCTCTTTCCCACTAGTTATATTCAATATACCACATCCTTCGCGTTTTGATATCTAATTATCAAACATAAGAGTTTTATTTGTGTTACATAAATATACAGAACCATGAATGATGTTGCCATATATTATAAAATTATTCTACAGAGTAAAATAAAAGTAAAGGCAATTATTACGCAAATTTTTATTTATGGTGTACTGGATATTTCCTCCACAAGTTATATTTAATCTACACCACTCTTCATTTTTTACCTAATTATGCAATATAAAAAATTAATTTATGTTATATAAATATTCAGAACAGTTAATAACGTTGCTAAGTATTATAACAACATTCTATAGAGTAAAATAAAATTAAGGGCAATCATTATGTGCAGATATTTCTTATTGTTATATTTAATTATTACAACAGAGATAAGATAAATTTATATTTTTCAATGTTCTATGATAATGAAGGTATTGAATTATTTAAAAGAAAATCTTATAAAACACATGAATTTTTAATTCAATAATTAGTGATTATTTTTATGTACTTTTTAAAGCGCTGTATATTTAATTACTTGAAGTAATTATGGGTCGTTTTTTCCAAAATCTTTGCTTAAAATGCTTAATACTTAGTTTTTAATGTATTATTTAATAATCATTGAAAGCTTTAAAATTGAGAATACATTAATCAAATATATTGGGATTATTGTATACGGAAACTACAAGCTTGCTTAATACTAAGTAGAATAAACTTGATTGAATTAACGTAGAACATACCTTATATCCTTATTTCTTTATAAAATGAAAAATGTCCCAGGTAATTCTTAAATCAATAAATGATTTTGTGGTACAACTGAATCGTTGTATAGCTATAATTAAATTCTGGTATAATTTAATTCATACGTTAGAAAAGAATTTTACTTAATTTTATCGTTAAACCTTTCATCGGGGGATGCTTTTTTTCAGTGTCCGCAAAAATATAAATATTTAAAAATAAAAATATAAAGATGTAATGGAGATAATTAGCAAATGTATCAATTGTTATTAATTAGAAATGTTTATTTTCTAAAGTGTTCGAACCTACAGTTAAACATCATGTATGCAAAAGTCATCCGTTGTTTAGCATAGTGAAACGAATTGTTACATAAAGGTTTAGATCATTTTGTTTGATATTTAAGGCAACCGACTAGGTTTGGAAACCCATTTTTCAAAAATTAATTTTCAGAAGAATTTTATTGTTTTAAACCTTTATCTAGCACATTATGATTTCATGCATTTTTTTAAGTGCAATACATTTTTGAATCATTACATTGAAAATTAAGAGATATACACAAATAAAATGATCAACTTTGGGAAATTTAATCCGTTAGAGCTAATTAACTAAATTTTTACTTTAAAGTATCGTCAGTACACAAAGGTCTAAAATACTCTCGTAATACAAAATGACCAAATGGCTTTGTTAACGGAGTTTTCACTCTTAAAAAATGCTAAATAAACAGAGAACACTAATATTTACAGCACAAAATATTTCTTTTTGAAATTTTTTTTAAAATTTATTATTATTTTTTACACGTAAAATCAGGTTTTACAATTACAATTAATTTTATGTTATTCAGTTTTTTTTATAAATATATTTTTCTTTTCATTTTCTTTCATAATTCATTATAAAATGTAGATATAATACTTTTTTTTCTCAAAAACAAACTTTGTAAACTTTTCTTATGTTTCCAGCTCCCATCCGCACAAGTCGATTTGATAATTCTGTATTATAGTTTCAAACACCTCAGAAACCTTCCGTCCACCCAATAAAATTAATAGTATCATAATTTGTAAGCCACAACATATACCAGTAAACAAAATATGTGCATGTAAATTGAATGAAACATAATGATGAAGAAAAAAATGTTGTATGCTAACATATAGCACTAAATATTTATTTTAAAGAAACATTAGAAGTCACTGATGTATAATTAAATTAATCAGTATTTCATGTATACGAATTATTTCGTTTTCAAAACAAATTACCAGTTTTTGTTACAGATTTCTTTTCAAGAATACTCATATCGAAAATTCCAGATGTAATTTACCCTTTTTTTACTCTCTTTGAAATCCGCAAATTGAAACATAATTTCAAGCAAAAATAAGTTTTATCACATAAGATCAAAGCAAATACATATTTAAAAAAATAAACCAGAGTGAACCAATGGAAAAATAATTCTTCTTCCAAACTTTATTTTTAGATTGCAAATGCAACGAAATGTTCCAAAAAAAATTCTTATATGAATTTTTCAATTATTATAATTTTATGATTTTGATAATTTCAAATAACAAAGAACATAAATTCATATTTCTTCCCAAGATCAGAAAAAAACTACTTAGAGAAATTATAAAATATAAAACAATTTTTAAAATAGTAATAGTGCAAGAGAGATATGAGAGTCCTTCAGAATTCAGCATCAATTGAAATCCCACCTGCTATATTCGTTCTCTTCCAACAATTTTATGATTTTGTATATAATCAAATAACAAAGAACATCAATTCATATTTCTTTCCAAGATCAGAAAAAAACTACTGAGGGAAAATTTTTAAATATAAAACAACCCTTAAAACAGTAATAGTGTAAGAGAGATATGAGTCATCTGTAGGATGAGTCATTCAGAATTTAGCATCAATTAAAATCTCACCTGCTATATTCGTTCTCTTCCAACAAGTCATTTTTAAAAAGCCTTTCCTCCTAAAAGCAATCGGAAGAATATTGTAAGAAATAATTTAGAAAGACTGAATCCTACAGAAAAAAAATATTCCCTTACTTCAAAACAACAATTATACATTTTTTTTACCCCGTGAGTGCAGTTTAAATACAGAGTAATCTCCCACCACATCATTTTCGCTATTGGAAAACTAGTAAGAACTCACTAATCAAAAATTGGAAGTTGTCATTTTCAATCCACATTTCGGTTTGACAGCGTAGCACAATCTAGAGTTAAAAATCTAGAATCACAATGTGTAGTCATAGTCCTTCTTCTCTCTCATAGCACAAAACGAATAAATGTAATTTATTGCTACCATAAAGCTTTTTTTTCCTTCTTTCGAAATACAGAGGTGAAAGCACTTTGTTTGGTCGTCACTTTTTTTATTTGTTGCTTTGCTTTCACCCATTTCTAGAATGCTGAAGGTGTGGCTATTTTCTGTTGCGTGTGATATCTCTTTTTCTTGTGAGTTTTTCGGAAGTTTTTTTCCCTTCCTCACTTTTTGTGCGAGTTATTTGCGCTTGAGTGGATTGTATGGATTTAGAGAAAGAGAGATACGTTATTGCTGAGATTGATAGAAATTGTTTTCTCCATGAGTGGATTTATTTTTCTTTTTAATGTCCTATCAAGCATCGTTATCAAATTATTACAGTTAATTTATTGAAAAATTTGGATTTTTTTCTTTGTTCAGGCCAATTATAACAAATATATGTGATTTTTAGAAATAAATTAATATTGTTGGTGTGAAAGCTGAATTATACATACCGAAAAGGAAATGTTTTCAAAGACTAATTAAAAACATATTTTAAAAATTGTGTATTAGTCATAAATATTTTTTAAATTTAGCAATCAAACCAAATTGTCTGGTGCAATGCTTATTTAATTATGGACACACTTCTTTAAATATTTTTATATTTTTACATTACAATGAGAAATGTATATTTCAATAAATTTACAAACGATTGGTTTAAATTTTCACTTATTGTGAAAGTTTGCGAGTAGATTCATTTTTTTTTTATTTGTCAAATGTTGTTTTTAATTTGAATACGATATAGTGCATTAGTGGAAGATGAATGATTTACAAACACACCAATTAAATACGAAGCAAAAAAAATATAAAGATTAATGTTTTTAGATTATAATGTTAAAAACTATAAATTTATAGATTTTAAATATCAGATCAGAGAATTCTGAAGTTTAAATATAAGAAAATTATAATACACGCACACACACACAGTGCGATCCGAAAATTCAAGGAATGCAGCCATTTCTGACGATGAAAGTAAGTACCTAAAGTAAAATCACTTGAAATTGATTCTATCAACCCTCTCCTACCTGACCAGATTGGTTCAGTCCATATCATGGGACTGAACCGCAAGCGCAGCTGTTATCTTCCGAAGCTAGTTAGCTTTATTTTCGCTATGTAAGAAAGATGGCTTTTCTTGAACAGCGTTGAACATTAAATTCTAACATTAAAAATGTTAAGTAAGATGTATGGTGAATCTATCATAGCGAGATACAAGGTAATAGCATTGGTATCGGCATTTTAAAGAGGGCCAAATATCCAATGAACGGGTTGGACAACCTTCAATTTCATGAAACGCGGAAAATGTTGCTTTGGTGTCTGAATGTGTTCGAAAAGATCGTCGCCAAACACTTGAACAAATCGCTGAGGTTAAACACTTTTCGAAGACGTTGTTAGAGGTAATCCATTCTTCATAAATGGCCTCAGTTCTGGCAAAGTGATGACTGATATCTTCTGCATAACAGCGCACCAGCACATCGATCCAAATTGGTAAAGAGTTCCTTGCCGAAACTCTCACTTAGATGCTTCCACACACCCCTTATTCACCAGACTTAACCCCATGTGACATTTGCTTGTTCCCATCAATGAAAAACATTTTTAGAGACGTCGTTTTATGTCATCAGATGAAGCCAAAGTGACATCGCAGGAGGCCTTACGGTAGGTTGCGAAAAATGGTTTACAGCTGTGCTTCCAGAAGTTATACGAAAGCTGGCAGAAGTGAGTCGTCCCGCAAGGGGATTACTTTGAAAGTGGAATGCTTCGGTGCTGTGAACTATTCAGGGTAAAGTTTTCAGCACCTTATTCCAGAACTTTTGGATCATACTACGTATAAGTGTTTAAGAGTAAACATATTATAAATATTTTAAAAATCCCATGCATGTATAAATACAAGTTTCGGATGAAATTTTAAATAAATCAATTCTAAATTAGAAAGCCCTCTTTTTTAACAGCAAATAAATGCAAGCGCCTGTTTTCGATGAAGTGTTAATCAGTATCATATACTATAAAGCTGCCATTTCACACCAATATGAATTGGAACTTTAAAAAAACGTGCTATGTTTTTTCTCTTAGAAAAGACACAAATCTGTAAAGTATACTATTTACTATGCGCATATTTGCTTATTCATAATAATATAACATACACTTTTACTAATAGTTAATGTTAAATAAAATATTTTGTAATTTATCATTCAGGTTCACATTTTAATAAATTAAAGATCTAAAAG
>BMAO01014905.1:0-12865 GCA_019973975.1 Trichonephila clavata
AAAATATTATCCTAAATTGAGTAACTGCGAATATATTGTTTATTTAGACATGCATTATTGCTTTCACAAACAGGAAATTTTCACCAACATTAGATATACATAAGTCTGTATGATGTCAAAAAATGCATATTTTTCCTCTTCTTGGGATGCAGTAACACAATCGAATTTCATCTTTATAACATTTGATATATGTTTGATTTTCTGAGTAAGTGATAAACAGAACAGTGATGTGAAGCATAAAAATACTAACACATGCAAAGCAGAAAATGAGCAGTTCTACAAAGTTGCCACAAAAGGGGAAAAAAGCCTTCAAATTTATCTTTGATTTCTCTAGACAAAACTAGGACATAAGAATCAGCTATAAAACAACAGCAAATGAAATACAATATCCAGGAGGGAAAGGAAACATTTCATGAGTTGGTTAAAGTGTAGTATAGGGGGGGGGGGGCCTTGGCGATGTCAATTTTTTTTAGTGACCAAAATCAATCGCCAAGCTACTTTACTTAGCAATAGGTGTCCGGAAGCCAGAATGAATTCGTTATCTCACCATAATATCTATATAAAAATTGCAAAATCCAAAGAAAAATTGCCAAATTGAAAGCACCCCCACCCCCCATACTATACTTGAGCCTCATGGTTTTTTTTTAAAAAAAAAACTTAATAGCAAGGAGTTCTTTGTTTTTCTTGATTTCTGGTTGTAATGAATATAAAATGACTAACATGAGATGTAAAGGAGGAAATAGTTGGCAGATGAAAATAATACAATTTAGGAATAAATGGGTAAAAGTTGGCAGGCATGCAAGAAAAAAATGGGAAAATTTAATTTATCAAATTTTCCCATTACAATAATCTATCCAGTAGTTCAAATGATTTGATCTTAATTTCATTGAATTATTACAAAATTCCCACAGAACCCGCTTCCTTTCACAAACAAATCAAAACTACATATCCATAATAAAAATAATTAATTGAAAAGTTAAATATTTCACAATTCTGAGCTTAATATCTCGGAAGAGGAATCAAGTTTCATATATTAGATAAACATACATTAACAATACAAATCTCAAATTTTCATTATTTCATAAGGTATTTAAAATAAAAGATGGAGAGAAAAATTTGTCAAATGTTAACAACTGTGTGTGAAGCACATTTTATATGACCATGCTGATAAAATTATGGAGTAATAAATAAGGAACACATACCTGCCCCTGATTGAAAGGCATAGCACTGTCCTAAAAGAAACGAAACCCTTCTTATACGAAATGGTACTAAATAATTATCAATAATAAATATTTAAGAAATAAAAGCTGATGGAGTTCATTTGAATACTTTTTACTGCGTCACAAGTAAAACAGATAAGAGCATAAAAGAACTTACTGGTACTAAAAAGCGCTGTAGTTCCACAAAAGCAACAGATATTCGTCTGTAAGCTTCTGCTGGAGCAGCATAAGCTGACACTTCAACATGCAAATCCTCATTCAGATGAGAATACTTGGGATCCCCTTGGTTCCGTAATTCTTCTTCCTTTACAATAATTTAGGGAAGGAAAAAACATAAGTTGCAAAACAAGCCAATTTGAAAAAAAAAATTAACTTTTAGAATTTTTTTTACGGTTACATTGTACATAATTATACATTTATATCTTGTTCTAACAAGACATCATTAAAAAAAAAAAGTTGTGTAAATACTTATAGCAAAATCAAAAAATTATTGTAGGGAAATTACCTTAGAAACATAAAACAATTCATTATTTGTAACAATGTTTCAACAAATTTTAATCTCAAAATCTCCACTTTTTTTAAAATTATATTGATCACATTTATTATTTACATAAATACACCTGATTTTTTAAAAATAAATTGCATTAACTATTAGCTTATGGTAAAGTTCCATTAATATATGTATTATGAATTTTTATTAGTAAAATTATCAAAATAAATGAAGCACATATATAAGTACAGTAAGACCCCGCTTTACGCTCTGTTTCGGTTTAACACTCTTTTATTTCAATAGTGATTCCCCGAGTGAGAGAATATTAACGTCGCACTGAATTATTAACATGAGGGCTTTTGGCGACTGTCCACGTAATTTTGAACCATGGTCAAGTGACGCGGACGACACCTGAGCTGGCACCCCCCCTCTCCTAACTACCACACCAACGGGAGGACATTTGAGCTCTCGACAGATGCAATTCCCCGAAATTGCACACATCCTAACACTAAGTGCAATTTCGGAGAATCCCACAGTTCAAATAAAAAAACGCTAAACCGAAACAGCATTAAGCCGGTCTTACTGTAATGTAACATAGAAATAAACAAGTTGACATTTTTCAAAGTTTTTTTTAATACAACTTAAGTTAGTATTAAAAACCGTAAATAAAAAAAAATGGCTTTTAACGGATAACTCCATCAATTTGGGATTAATTCTCAGAGTTTAAAATGTAATAAAAATCTAAAAGATACACTGAATTTTATTGGTTAATGCAACTTCAAAGATTGAATATAATCAATTACACTAAGCAACTAAAAGGAAGTTGATCTACAAATCTCAACTATACAATAATCTTCCTTCACACACATAAAAGCATTAATTGGTTTTAACAATAATTAGGACTACTAAAATTTTAAAAAACTCAGCAAATGCTTTGCTCTAATGAAAAAAATTTGTGCAAATACTAATTATGCATAAAAAACACAAGCACAAAAAATTTACAATAAAAATTCTACACAAACATAAATTTTAGCTACCAAAGGGTGATATATTTTTAAACAGGCAAATCATTTAATGGTTTCTAAGAATCAAATTTATAAAATTTTCGGAAAGGAATTCAAATAAATTGTAAAACAATACATGTCATACATCAAATGACTGAATTTTCCTTGGACTGATGACAACTTGCTACAATGTTTCCATTATGAAGTTAGTATACTTCATAATAATTTTACTTCAGAAATAATTTTAAGTGTGATAAACAAGGCAGCTTTGCAACTCTCTCTATCGTATGTATATGTACATATAACATTTTTTAATAACTTGATTGTATTTCAATTCTTTCCTGATTTCCTGATGTGTAAATTACTATAAATATATGAATGGATTGATAAAAAAAATTACGTAACTTTTCGAGATTTAATTTAATTTAAAACAAATTATAGACTGTTACACTATATACTTGAAAACAAAGGTAAGACTCGAAAAGTGTGCAAGTATAATTTTTTGGTAGCTACAACAACTTGTTGGCTAAAAATTATTAAACACAAAAAAAGGCTCTTACCTTTCTCTTATCTCTCATAGAACCACGTCCCAGAATAGCCATTCTGGTTTGTGTAGCTTCTTGCAATTGTTGCAGCGAACTGCCTTTTGGGCCCAAGAGTTTGCCCACAAAGTTGAACTAAAAGGCGGAAAAATAAATCATTGTTGCAACACAGTTATAAATATAAAAACCATATTTTAGGAGCTTAAAATACACTTTACAAAAAATGTATTTTAAATACTTTTGTTTAAAAAATGTTTTAATTAGAATCTTGATCATGCGACTAAATCAGCTGTTTTCAATCTTTAACAATGCACTCCTTAGTATATCCATGCTTTAGATTATTTGTAAATTATCCATGTAAATTTGTTCGGCTAACTATATTCTTTTCTGAATTTTCGATAGACCTTGCATACCTCTGGGGACACATGTACACAACAGACTTGTCACTAATCCATAGAAGAAATATTAATAGAAAAATTATTAAAGGATCTTATTTGAGTTTAATTTTGATGCTACTCAATTTTATTTCTGAACAAATTGGTGGAAGAGAAATTGAAAATTTTCCATTAGGAAGATAGGTATTTTTGAAACAGAAGAAAAAAATACTGACAATTACTCCTTGTTGGCCTGTTTTTTTCTTAAAAATACTTTTCAGCTTGATATTACACCTATACTTTCTATAATATCCTTTGTTCAAATATAATAAATTATTTCCTATTTTTATCCTACTTATAATACCTAGTAAATATTAAAATAGATGACTGCTGAAAATAATGGTGCCACTAATTTTTCAGGTCTAAGTAGCAAACCATTCTTTTTTTCTATTTTTAAGCATAAGTTTTTTTACTAACTTTTTTACTTATTACACTTTGGATTCCAGAATGTACTTCCCCAGAAAATTATTTCTTCATACAATTATCGTGATGCAGTAAATATGTTTAGTTAGAGTAAGAGATTTCTGCCAACAAATATCACAAGATGTAGATCCTATTCAATTTAATCTACTTTAAACAGATGAATGGGTTAAGATATTGTGAAAACACTGAAATTTTAAAATACATTTTGATTTTGTTCCATTACTCTTTTGCTGGAAACCCGATGTCAACACATTGAAACCTCAATGCATAGTCTGGTTGAAATTAAGTTTCCTGCTTTACTTTTCATTCACAAAAGGGCTAGACAATTGTTTTCATAGGAAAGAAAATAAATCTTTATTATTTGTGTTTATTCTTTATGAGCAAAAAATCTTTCTTTAAATATTAATCCATTCATTCTATGACTATTGTATGAGCTGTTTCACCCTTTCAACCTACTTTCAAGTTCAACCTACCTCAAATTTCTGAATATATACAATCCTATAAAGAAAAGCACTTTGAAGCAAGATAATCAGTTTTGAAAATTTTATTAATTTACATTGAAAACTTAAAGCAGCAATAAATCCAATTTCATAGCAACCAGGTAACTCTTTGCTACATCTTAGTTTGAGATCCTTGCAGCAGAACCTGAACTCTGACAACTGAAATATAATTGCTTATGAAAATATTTAAGAAAATTTTGGACAACTTATAAAAAATTTACTACATTGTCATTATTATATAAATGTGAATAAAATTGATTAAATTTGTGTATTAGTTATTTTACTTCAAAATAAATTACTTTAAAAACGTTCCTTCAATGCATGTAAATTTAATTAGCAACTTCCCATTCCTTACTAAAAAAAAAAAAATTTTTTTTAATCATTTGCGTGTTTTTTATTGCATTGATAATAGCAAATTTAAAATATTTGTAAAATAATTACTTCTAGCAGAGGAAAAAGATTTTAAAATCAAAACTTAACTTTGGATTCCATTTTTTTTATACAGTTCCCAGAAAATACATAATTTGGATTACTTTTTCATTAGCACAGTGCTTCTTACCTCCAATTTCGTTAGTATGATTCTGTTCATTACCAAGTATTCACATTTCTCTGAACTGCAATTACCAAGATTTTAGCACAACAATTGGAAAGAGACTAGGGAACCTTCTTTAGCTTCCCAAAAATAATGATAAGTACATATAAGGTGGAAAAAAATGTGGTTAACCTTTTTTTAAATAAATATTTTCATCTATTAATACAATTTTGTTGGTTACTAATTTAACACCTTTGAAAGCCATCACAGAATAAATGCCTATCTCCCTTGCATTTAGTCCAATCTATAGCAGTATGGATAGAATTCCATCTGTAACTTACCCAAAACTTGAATAAAATTCCTACACCAAAAGTAAAAAAATGAATCCAACAGCACTAAGGAAAGAAATATGTAAACCTTCAAACCATGTTTTGTTCTCAATCTTTAATTTCGGCATAACTACACAAAGGAACCAGGTTAGAACTTCGAATCAACTTCATAGCATTATTTTAGGAACTAAAAAATTTGCACAAAAAGATATCTGATTGATCAAAAGAGGGTACTGATGCAAGAAGGAACTGGAGTGCTTTTAGATGAGGGGAAAAAATGTAAATGCAAAATAAAAAGACACGGATAAAACAAGATGTCTGAAAGAAGGTTCATAAGATTCTATGTTTATCAATTTGTAAACCCTGCTGTGTATAAACAATTAATAAATATTTTCCCAGTAGACAAATGTTTTCAATTAAAATGACATAGGATCATAACACAGAACAGATTTCATTTCTTTATTTTCTAACAACAAAATGGTAACTTTATTTGATAATAGCTAAAATCTGCAATCCATTACATTAGTCAAGTTTATTCGTAAATTAAATAAAAATGAAGACACCAAATTTTTTAGTACTAATATTTAAATAACTGACAACTTTCTTTGTGGCGCTTGCATTTAATTTTGCCAAGTAGGAAAAGTACCAGAACTTGTCAAACATCACCAATTTAAAAAAAAATTATGGTACAATTTGAAACAATTTGTTTTTTCATCATTTACCTTCCATTCCAATATGCAACTTTGCATTTCCATAATAGGTCATTTCATAGAATTTCTTGAAATTAAAGAATATGTTAAAACAAATTATCTGTATATAGTCCTTTTTTGTGAATTCAAATTTATTTCTTAAATAAAATGTCAAAACAAAATTATGCATTCTTTGAATATATTAAATGACTTTTTAAACTTATAGTTGATTGTGCAACAACCAATTTTCTAAATTAAGCTACTTGTCAAGAAATTGATAATTAGCTCTTATGGAAAAGACAAACATTTTCAGTAAGTTGATTAGGCATTTTGAGAAAAAAAAAAACATAACTAAAAATCATTAAATCCTAACAAGTTAATTAAGCAAAAGAATCATACTAATTATGCTTGAAAGTAATAATTGTTTTAAAATATGAATCATTTCTTTAAAACTTAACACTGATTCAAAACTAGATTCTGCATTTTAAAAAAATCTAGAAGAAATTTAATAAATTTATTTCAATTGTTATTTAATGATAACTTCTGGAGCTTTTATTTTAATGACTAGCATATAAACTGATACAGTACTTACAGCTTACACTGTACACCAATTATGTCATCTCAAAAGTCATCAAACACAGTGAGATGCAGCCAACAGGGAAAACCATTACCATGTATGAACATATACAATAATAATAGTAATGACTGCAATCTGGCATGTTCTTTGATTTGGGAAAATTGGTATAATATGCAAGTACTACTTTTACAAATGTTAATGACCAAAAGTATAATTCCAACAATTAAATGACCAAAAATATATAACTCCAAAGAAATTTTTTGAAAAAATGGAGAAGAAAAAACAGATGTATATGATGGAAATTTTGAAACTGCTCTTAAAATATTGAAAATGAAAGTTTTTGTAGCTTCATTTTTATTTTGTAACAGCATTAGCATTTATTACAAATCTTTATCTTATCTGTAAGTGAACCCTTGATATAACTATCAACACAAAACAAATGTTTTAAGGCACACCAAACATCCAATGGAATAATTTAACATTTCCCAAATACTTTTGACACAATGCACAAAAAATCCAACAATACATGCAAACTCATAACAAATGACTTTAAAAATGTTAAGTAGCTGTATTTTGCTTGTAGATATTTTGGAAATTAAAATTTTATTCTGACTTTATAAGCTAAAAGTTTTTTTTTAAATATATTTTTTATGTTTTGGTTTTAAGTGTTGAGAATTTAAAAATTATTTGAAGTTATTTTTCATTTAATTGATTTTTTCTATTATCTTATGTTTTTTTTTAAACTTTAAGGGGGTTAAAATTAAATACCAAATTTGCCTACTTACATTTGGGTGTTCATCAACTGGAATGTGAACTTTAACTTTCAAGCGTATCTGCTTTCCGGCATGCACAACAATTTGATTATCTTTTCTTTGGGAATCATCACCCGATTCCGGGTTGCGCACACGGCCAATTTCTGAAAATTGAATTACTTTTATCTGATTTAAATCATTTTTATTTTATAGATCAATTTATTTTTAATATTAATCTTTCTACAGAAAATTGTATTAATTCATTAAATGATTAATTTTAATCATTTATTTTTTGTTCAATACAATCTTTATTTAAATCATGCATACTGAAAATTACCTATAATAAAATTAGAATGCTATGCAAATATTTTACAAATGTGTTGATTTTGTTTTTATTAACACCTAATTTTAGTTAAGAGATTTGTCGATTTTTTTTACCATGAAAACCCACACTTTGCAAACTAAATATCTAAAAGCAGCAGCAATCACCTCAACAAATAGGATTTTAAAAAATGATGCAAAACATAAAATTGAATGAAGATCAGAAAGAGATAGCAACAAAATAATGAACATGAATTGAAAAAAAGGTGGATAATAAAATGTCAAAACTCATGCATATTAAAAATAAGTACACTAAAAAAATACATCCAATTTGTCTCAAAAAGAAAACTGCATGCCACACTATACTTATATATCTAGTTTTTATACATTTGAAAAAGGCACTTAAATTTTATTTACACATTTCACAAGAACTGTAATTTTACATAAAGGAAGGGAACCATGCTTGAGCTATATCAATACATAGAAAAACTAAAACAGATACAGGACTATTACTATTATTAATAATTATCATTTTATGAATTATTAAAAATTTTAAAATACATATATATATATTACAATTAAAGTGTGAAATCTGTTATTTCATAAAAAAAAACTAGGCATTTCATAAAATAACTAGACAAGTCAGTTCAATTTAAATAGGTATTCTATAGAATCAATCTAAAGCAACATCACAGCAATTCTTGTTCTAATATAATGAAAAGTAAAATAAAGATATCCTTATAAAATTTAAATTAATATTCTCTAACATTCTTGTTTTAAAAAATGTATACAATATTTTTATGAAGCAAGTTTTTCTTCCCAGTATGTATTTTTGTTGATAATATTTTAATCTAATTTTTTTGCAACATATTCTTTTCCCCCTTTCTGTTTAATTAATGTCAACAATATGAGCAATAATAAATTATATCATCTGCTTTCCCTTATTAATCAATTATTCATTCACAAAAGGGATAAAATGTATTTGAGAGATTTTAGCTACTTATAATCAATTTATAATATAACTTTGAAGTTGCTTTTCACTTTAACGGTCCATTTATTATATACTTTAACTGACTTGTCTAGTTATTTCAAGAAATACCTAGTTACTCTATGAAATAACTTAATTAAACACTTTAACAGTGACATATACAAAAAAAAGCATGTTGCTTTCAATTACTTTCTACCTATAATAAATGCATAAAATTATTATAAAATAAAAATGACTGAGTGGATTTAAATTGAACTTATTTTTAAAGAATGGAAAGACAAATGAAGATTTAACAGAAAAGCACCAATTAGGAAACACTCTAGGATTCTCTCACGGTTATTTAATACTACTTGTGTGAATTACATTCACCAATTTTCAAGCATTTTTTCCCCCTCTCTATTTGAATGTTGTAATATTTCTCTTTGCAGCGAATGTATCACAAATAGCAAAAACTTGCAATTACAATTTATACACTATCTGCTCAAAAATATCTGACACTCCCCCTCCCCTCAAAGAAGTGGATCTAGCAGTTGACACTGTATGACGAGTAACTGAAAAATACAAAACTACTGGTAGTGGCTTATGGTAGTGGTCATATTTATGCGCTTGCAAGACAATTAGTAAGGGAAACGAGTTCAGGGACTTTTATTGTGGCATCATGGTAAGTGAAACTACAAAAAATGAAGAGGCAGGCTGAAAGAAAATTAATGCAACCATGGAACTCTGAAAAGGTTATACAAACAAATTCTTCTAGTCCTTATTGGTTGAAAAATCAATCAAGAATTTCAAAGTTCATCAGGCATTAGTGTTAGCAGCAGGACTCTTTGTCAAGAGAAAAAGAGTGGGATTTCGCAATCATGTATTGCCACTTGCAAGCCAAACTACACTCCCCAGAATGCGAAGCATCAATTGCAATGGTGCAAGGCTTACCATCATTAGACTATGAACATGTGGAAAAAGTCCTTTGGAATGATGAACCTTCCTTTACAATCTGGCAGTCTGATGGATGCCTCTGTGCTTGGTAAATGCTTCGGTAAAATCCTAGTACAGCCGGCTGCTGTATTTGGTGACAAATTATTTTGCCAAATGGCACCAAGGAAAAAACCTAGTTTTTCAAAATGGCATCAGAAATGACATCCATACCAAGATTCTATCCTTCATTCATTAAAAAACAATCACTAATTTCTTCCTTTTTTTCAGAAGAAAATGTGGTATCTAAAATAACTTCTATAAGAAAAACTGAAAAATCATCGCTTCTAAAACACAACAGTGGGGAAAAGAATCCAATAAGGTTCTCAACCTTATTTTTGCCAGGCCACATACATATGTTAGCTACTTCACATGGGCTGCATAGATATGGTTATTTTACATGGGTGGGAATATGAGAATTAATGGGGAGGGGGGGGGGAGAAATGCTTTAAGACCAAGAAAACATAGAAAATTTAAAATATGAAAATTTATCAAAATATTAAAATTCTTATTTTGCATTTTTAGTTGCTATTTTTTTATATTTTCAATTTTTGTCACTGAATTCTTCTAAATGGGAAGCCCATTTAAGAATCTCTCACAATTTCTGCATCAGCAAACAGTTTCATAGGAGAAGAGATGATTGAAAGAGATATTCAAGGAAAAGAGTCATTGAATATATATATATATACATACATAATTCTGGTTTATTTGTATTTTTTAAATATACTTTCGTGACAAATCAAACAATTACTCAACTTCTCAATCATTTTGAAACAATCTATTTTCTTCGAATATTTTTCGCTTGCAAGATATGAAAGATAGCTAAAAATTAGTTCAACTCATAAAATGGCCCCTACTTCACTGTTGCCTATTATCAGTAATCAGAAAAATATCAATTCACACGCATAGGACATCGACAACAAAATTAATATATTTGATTTTTTAACAAAGAATTTCCCACTGAATTTTCATGAATGAATTTCTCAAAGCAATGGGCCATGACCGGGCCACTTAAAAAGGTCTAGTGGACTGCAGGTTGAGTGTCACTGCTTTAGGCTGATGAACTAACAATCTCCATTTCTCTCAAACACAAATTATTTTCATATTTCGAACATCCATACTGAAATATTTTCAATTGTTCACTCATTCAAAAAGCAATAATTTCTTTCCTGACTCTTTCATTGAAAAGAAAAAATATCTATTTGCCTAGCTTCAAAAAATAAAATGTAGTTTTCAAAATGGCTTCAAGAAGAAAACAGAAAAACAGTTGCTCCAAGATGCAATAGTGAGAAAAAACATGGTCCAAATTGAATTTATCAACGTGTATCTCCCTTTCTCTCCAACAAATATTCTTTCAGCAGTTGTCACATACAAAAAAAACCACTCATTCCTTCACTTTCAGCTTTGTAGAAAAATACCTTGCACAACCTTCCAAGATGCCGCCCATCTGGTATAGTGGTTAGCGATGCTGACTGTGGTGCCGTAGGGACTGGGTTTGAATCCCAGAGAAGGCATGGATGTTTGTGTTGTAAGCCCCTGTGTTGTGCATTGTGTGGTGCACGGGGTTTCTAAATGTTCTTAATAAAAAATCTTCCAAGATGACGGCCAGGAAAAAAAATGACCACTGTACAAATCCTGAAAAACTTTAAAAAATCCGGTCCAAACAGGGTTAGTATTTCCCTAAATTTTGCAGGGTTGCTAAATTGTAAAATTCATTGCTACAAATTTGGCAACATAAGTGGGTCATGCTAGGATTCAACCCATTAATATAATGAGACTTGTGCAGATGTGGTTCCACAAAATGAGTGTTCAAAAACTTGACTGGCCTTTTCAGAGCTTTTAACTATATCCCACAGAACACCTTTGATACAAATTAGAAGGCACATTACAAAACAGCCAAATGAACCATCTTCACTGCTAGCATTCACTTGTTGTGATGAACACCTAAAAGTCAATTCCCAAGGCTACCAATCAAAAACTGGTACCATTTCTCCTCGGACGTGTGCCGGCTGTCGTCAATGCAAAAGGGAAACCAAAATCATTAATATGACTAAGGACTATCTGAATTCATACAACTGTGGATGTCAGGATACTTTCAGCCAGATAGTGTACAATAGTCACATGTTTGTAAACAAAGATAAAAACCAGTTTCTTTGCTTACAAACATGTATAAACACAATTACAAGAATTTAATGAACCTATTCTAATACAATTAACTTACTCAAAGTTCAACACTTTACTCTGCATTCTATATTGTCCAAAATTTTTGATAAATTATACAAATGTGCAAAATCAAAAATATGCAAATATCAACAGAATTGTAAATGAATATTACTCTTCATTTTTTTCCCAGCAATATGCATATTTTTTAACATACTAAAAAGCTTGAAAAACCTCACTTTTACAACAGATTACTTCGGATTCATCAACAATTGTTTTCAAGTGAACTTTATTAAGCTTGAGAAAAATGCATAGAATTAATAACTTATTTGCAGTAAATGCAAACTCATAAAATATTTTTCACTAACCACTCACTGGCAATAAATTAATGATATTGCTTCAAAGGTCAAATTTAAATATTGGATAATTTAAACAAGATTGCAATAACCAAATATCAGTTTGAACTACAAATTAAGAAAAAAGAAACTAAAAGTAAGATTTTGGATATTTTTTAAAATTTATTTTGGAAATACTGAAAAAAATATTTCGCGACCAATACTTATTTAGATACATATGTTATAATAAGGGTATAAAAAATAATAAAGAGAATACTTTGAAACATAATTAAAACACTATGATCAAACTCTTAAATCATTTTTTTAAAAAAAATTTACTTAATTTTCCAATAAGATAATTAATAGATGGACAGTAGCAGTAAACGCCAACCGGTATGGAAATGGCAACCAATAGTAACTACAATTGCGCGCGAGCGGCAAAAAGAAATCTGATGAACTTCAGAACATTTTAAACAGTGCACATTTGATAAATTTTACGCTACCACAAAACATGAGCATGTATTCATAAGCAATTTTCAACTTAAATATGACTTCATAGTTTTCATAGCGTTCAATAAACCTAAAGTAGGCTTACGACAA
>BMAO01014906.1:0-17423 GCA_019973975.1 Trichonephila clavata
GCATTTTGGCACGAGCATCTCACTTTCTCATGTTGTTTTCACTATGAAACGAACATATTACATTTGAAACTATATGTATAGAAATACACTGAAGGGAAGATAACTAAGCTTAAAATAAAATTATAGTTGGAGAAGAATTAAATTTACTTTCATAAATTTTAGTATTAAATTATTTTAACACTGAGATTTAAGAATGTGAATTTAATTTAAACTTTTGAATAGTGCTTTAATAAATTTTTGAACCTTTTTAATATTGTCTGTGGTAATTTAAATTTTTTTAGATAATCATTCAGAATTAACCAAAATTTATATCACTAATTTGCTATTATTATTACACTTTTGATTTGAAGACTAAATTATACATTCTTTCCATTGCAATTATGCCATTTTAAATACTGCGCCTAATATTCGAAAACATAAACTTTGAATGGATTTAAGAGAGAAAAATTATCTTTTAAATATGTTATATGCATAACATTGGAAGAAATGCAGAATAAAAGTTTAATTATTAATTTGGAAATTAAAAATACTCTGTAATAGGCAAAGGTTCTTATGTACAATTGCAACCATATTGGCAATATTGAATAAAACCGCTCAAATTCTAAAAAGGGAATAGGCTGAGGGGAATATAAAGTGCATTGTTGAAATGTACTTTGTAAAAAATAAGCAATAATAAATAAATCATTAAAAGAATATCAAAGATTAATATTTATTATTTTGTTCAATTTTTTTATTGTTATTAATTTAGTATTTTATATATAATATTTATATTTAATTTTATTATTTTAGATTTCACAGTTAATCTCAGAATTGCATTTTAGTACCTAAGCGTGCCATATCAATGGATGGTTAGGCTTAGAATCGCAGCAAGAGAAGAAATGGGAAACGAAGCACATAGTTGCCAATTTAGCACTTACGACACATACGAAATTGGGGTTGTCAATTTTTTATCAAGTTCTTGAAAGTTGGCATGGTTACGATAGTACATAAGTACTAATGAACAAAAAACTAATATTGGCGATTTTCTAAATAAAACTTGGAAGTAACTTATTTTCAAAACATTAAAGGTTAAAGTGTGGGAAAAGGCAATTTTTTTGGCAATAAAAAGTTGTTACCAATCTATGGCCATGTCTCAATAGTTATTCCAAGAGATTACAAATAATACTTTTAAAATTGTTAGTCATACATTAGAATAAAGTTTTAACCTGTTATTTTCTTAAAAGTTAAAGAATTAAAAGTAAAAAACTTTTTAAAAACAAGCTTTTATTTAAATGCACTAAAAAGAATAAAAACTTTTCTTTAAACTTTTTTTACTATTAACTTATAACATCATTACACAATTTATGATATAAAAGCTCGTTGTGAGATTAAAGTACTCGTATTTACTTAGTTTGAAAATTTTACAAATTAAATCAATCAGATCAAGTTATTTAATTTACTTGTTTATCTACAGGAGATAAATCTCGCAACAAGCTTTTATATCATATAAATTGTGTAATGATGTTATAAGTTGATGGTAAAAAAAGTTTAAAGGAAAAGTTTATTTTATTCTTTTTAGTGAGGTTAAATAAAAGCTTGTTTTAAAAAAGTTTTTTTTACTTTTAAATTTATTTTTACTTTTTAGTTATTGCTAGACAGGTTTCTCAGTCTGTTCATCTCATTCAACACATCATTGTTGCTAGGTTGCTTTCTGATTAATTTCGAACAATCTTGCTGCAAGACTTAAGCTAAACTTTAATTTGAATCAATTCTCGATAAAAGGGTATTAGACAAAAAACACAATTTTTTTTAAATCCGTAATTTTAGAGCAATTTTTTCAATCTTCATACAGATCTTGGATAATATTGTTCTACACAGGGAAAAAAAGTTTTGTGAAATTATCTTCAAAAATGACGGAAGTTATTAAATGTTTAATTAAAATTTTCAGCATTTTTTGAAGAATCGTAAAAAAAAAGTTTTTGGTATTTTATTTTTTAAATGACTGGATTCTAAAGAGCAAGGCATGAGCAATTTTAGTACAGAATGTCAATTCATTAAACAAAAAAAAAAACTGTTTAGTAATAATGTTCCACATATTGTTCTAAAAGATTTACTTCTTTTACATATTTCGTCAAACAGTTTTGAAAACATGAGCTGTTTTTTTTTCATTATTATGGTGCTAGTTTGATATCACGGGGCAGGCATTAAGTTGTTGTTTATGTTCTCCAAGATGGGAGATAACATTTCAATATGGTTACCTTGATATTTTTATGGTCTGGCAATGTGGTTGCCACATGGAGATAACGTTAATATAAATATTAGAAATAATTTTATTGGTTTTGTTCCCACAGTAATCCTATTAATTTCAGACGATTTAATTGGATTTCTTGTACAATTTAACCTTTTCATTGCAATTCCGAATCAAGCTATTATTTCAGTCTTCTGTTTTTTTCTGCTATTTTCGAATATGTCTATTTCTAATATCATTAGTGAGTACTAGGATATGTTTTAAAAAAAGAATGAGTGTTGTATTTTTGATTATTGCTGTAAGTCCTTTATTTTCACTTTGTTTTACTTTTTTAAAAAATGTTTTTTTTTAACGTTCCTTGTTCGATGAAATTCGTTGAAGAAACTTGCAGTTTTTGGAACATAGCAAGTTTTCAGTACTTTTTAATTGCTATTCATTATCAATTTTAAAATATATTATGTAATTATTTTATTTTCTATATAATGTAAAAATAAAATTATTATTATGTGTAATAATCATATAATATCCGTTATTTGTAATAGTTGTTTTATAAATATTACTACATGTTATTTATTTATAATTATTATTGTATTTATTTTTAATTATTGTTGTGTTTATTTATAATTATTATGTTATTTATTTCTTAGTATTATTTTAATTTATTATTATTTTGTTATTTATGTATAATGTTAAATGAGTATTCTTGTATATGTAGGATTCTTATATTACAATATGATGATTATTCTTTTTTATAAAAACTATTAAATTATATTATGTGATTATTGTATAAAATAATTATTATTAAATAATAATGAATATGTAGCAATTATTACTATATATATTATATGAATTATTATAAATTATATTATATTATTGTATACTGCATAATATTACTATTTGTAAATATGATTTTTTTTATTATATTGATATTCATTACTTATTGATCTTGGTTAGTTTCAATCCCTTCCTATATTCTTCATTTGAAATAGATTTTAATGTATTTCAAAACAGTTCTTCAAAATTATTTTTATGGCTATTCTTACCGCTAGGCTGCCATCTTGGATTTCATTTTAATGACATGCGCTGCTTGGCGTGATTCTTTATTGCGCCAAGCAGAGTTTGGCACCTTGCCCGTGATATCAAACTAGTTCTATTCAGTAAACCCTGTGACTACATACCTTAATGTATATTATATATATATGTGTGTGTGTGTCAATGGCAATTTAAGCTCATTTCGGGCCCTGGGCGCAGAAAATCTATGGGCCCCTTTTGCACTTGCGGTTTGAAATTTATTATCAGAAAACCTGGTTTAAGTCCAACTTATGTGGGCCCTTTCCTGCCCTTCCGGGCTATTGGGTGCTTGCCCCAAGCGCCCAATGGATAAACTGGCACTGATATGTGTATATATAAAGAATTCAGACTCCGATATTCATTTAGAAACACCCAATGTGATAATCTAATAATTAAAGTGCATTTTAACCGAAATAATTATGAGTTTATGTCTGAACTATCGAACTCTCAAAGAGTGTAGTCATGAGATTACAGAGCTATTAATTTAATTTTTTAACGTACTTTCTTGTAGAAAATATTTTAGTAATATAGTATAGTTATCACTTTTTTTGTTAGTTGTTTTGTTTGAAAATGTTAATTTACGCATTACATGAATTAATTTATATATTTTTTTTTACTATTTAAAACTAAGAGATTGTTTATTATTTTTTAAGGACTATTAAATCTCATTTCTCAAAATAAAGGATACATTTTTAAAATTTCTAAAATTATTTTAAAACTCAAATAAATATTATAGAAGTCCTTATATATATTAATGTTTTCATAGTATTTTTCTTATACTTAAGGGATAATAGCCTATATCGCTCTATATCCTTCATCATTCTGACTCACACACGAGCAATGGATGCAATAAAATCTTGCTTCAGAATAAGTTATTTTTAGTAATTTGCTTAGAATACATGGTTTCCAATAAGCACTGTCATATAAATTCTTTTTTCTTAGTAGTTTTGAAATGCTGTAGATCAAACATAAAAATACATATTTTGAACTTAAGAATTGATTTAAAACGAGACATGTGCTTGTTAAAAAATTCACAATTTTCATAAATTCAAAATATGCATTTGAAAGTTTGCAAATCATTCAGTTAAAAAAGGGAACCAGGAATTCAAAAAAAATTATTGTGATATGATATGGTGCCAAATATTGGGATCTTTGTTACTCGTGAATAAATACTGACTACAAATCACACAGCAACCCTTACTATCTCCCCTTTGTAACTAGAGAAACTTAACAATATCACATGTGATCACAACACTCCCAGTGGGGGAAAGAAACTTTTTCCTCAGTTCTAAAAGTGCCGACTGGAAATAAGAAATTGATGATGCACCCACTTTCCTCTTTCTCACATGAGCACTTTTTTTTGTTAACCACAAGGGTATTCACTTTATGGTTGCACCTTAATCTTTTAGTTGCTAGATCTGGAATTAGTCACCAAATTTGGAAATGGTACATGGAATTAGTCAGGAAATTTGAAAATGGTATATGCAATTAGTTGCCAAATCTGGAAGTAGTATATGTACTTAGTTGCCAAATCTGAAAATCGTTATTCCTTTTGATCCTGATCTGGACAATATAAGACATTATAAAATTATTGTATTGTCATCAGTCCTTGACAAGTGTGCAAAATTTTGAATTAATCTGACCTTTTAAAGTAGGGAAAAATCGAGTTGCAATATTCTACCGGAACAAATTACATACATACATTGCAAGTTAAATAAAAGCTTGTAAAAAGGTAATACTCAATGAAGAAAGTTAAAGCAAAAGGCAGAACTAATCTGTTATCAGTACGCTACACACCAAGTGTGTTTTAGGTGTGATTTTGAAATCGCACCAAATAAGATTTGGGCACCCAATAGTTTTCAATCGAAGATGGCGGCCTAGCACTAAGAACTCAACATTAAATAATTTAAAAGAATGATTTATATTCTTTCATTCTTTGATAAAGAATTGTTTATCACTTAATTATCATCCTAACAAAATAGGAATTACTTTAATTTTAAAAAAGCAAAAAATGTACTTTTTTTGTAGAAAACCTTTTGTTAAATACCAGGTTTTAAAGAAATAGAATATGAAATAATTAGAAATGCTGTAAAGAAACCAGCTAACATATAAAATGTGGGGAAAATGAAAAAAATGTAATAATGGTTAAAAAATTGAAAATTTCTGGCTGAAAAAAGAAATTATCAGGAAGGGTAAAAGATTCATGCTGGCATGTTATAAAAGGTTATGAATTTGATTCTTCAAATTTATTTTTATTATATTCGAGGAATTCGAATACATTGAAAATAACTCAAATAATTTTTAATATATCCAAAAGTTCTGAGTTTCGTTAATGAATTACATCAAACAAGGAACATTTAAAAATAGATTAATTAAAACTTAAAAAGTGGAAATTCTTTTTCGCTAACAATGAAAAGAATAATTATGTCTGATAGATTTACGTTTGGGCATCGTAAGATTCTCAATAAAACATATATGGCCATCAAATTTCTTATCCTGTCCAAAAACAATTTTCATTTTGCTACCACACTTAGCACATTTCATGATGGCTGAAATAAACAAAATCTTAATCAAGGATGAAAATTTAAAAAAGAAACAGTCAACAGAACTGTTTGTAAACAAAGTAGACAGAACATACTAATTCGGCTATCCTTTTTGTCTATAAAAATAGGAAACAGCCTTCATATTCTGTCAAAAAAGATCCTAGTGCTCACCAATAATGTTTGAAATATCCATGTTCGAATAAATAACAGGAGCTTCAATTTAGACAATGCAAAGTATTAAAATGGTTAAGTTTGTAAAAAAATCAAATTAAAATCATCGGAAATTAATAGGGTTGCCACCATAAAAAAAAGCAAATAAAAAATTAATTATAATATACTGTGATAATAATTAATGAAATAATATATATATGTAATATATTAATTCATGTAATGATGAACAAATAAAAAATGTTGGCAACGACAGAACCAAGTGTCAAAAATCAAAGTAACCTTATTATAATGTTATCGCCCAAACTGGCAAAGGTCAATAACAAGTTGGTGCATAGCTTATTGATATAAAATTAGAATTAAAACAGCTTATCTTTTCTTAGAAAAGTTTCTTTGAAGGAAATAACCTTTTTTATGGCATCAAGGAAAAGTAAAAACTAGGGTTTGCAGCCCCCGGATCCCGGTGGTTTTTTAAAATCCCGGGATTACAATAAGTGACCCTGGGATTTAAGTTTTGTCTGAATTATATTTTCAATTTTTTTTTCAAAGTATTGGGAATCTGGTATTACATTTAATGTATCTTATTTACTTTTTTTGTACTGTATATGGTAAATGCTAGTTTTCTTACTTTTTGAACCGTGAAGGGTTCAAGGTGGGTATGTGTATCCTGGGATTGAAAATATGACACAGGATTGCAAACCCTAGTAAAAAAAAAATAAATCAGATTGCTGGATTTTTGCATTTTTCTCCTCATGAACTGTTTAAATTAAGAATCACATTGATTCTTATTTCTCATCATCAAAAAATCTTAAGCATACTTATCCTGCTTTCCTCAAACCAGTCATTCTTTTGTACAAACCTTCTAATATGATGCACATTCATTCCTTTTTTAGTATTCCCAAATATATACATCATTGGAATCCTTTTTAACCAAATGCATAGCATTCTTGCATACCGTGCATTTGATATTTACTGCAAGCAATTCTTTATAGATAACGACACTGTATTTACAGACATTTTTCCCTTTCATTTCAACTAAATCATACTTCTGTTCAGGATAATCTGAAGGAACAAACGCAAAACAAAAACTCTATAGAAAAGTTTGTAGATAATTCTGTGACACGAGCAAAGTGATAATACTAATTAAAATGAATAAAACAAAATTTTTAATCTGAATATCATCTGTCTTTTTAATAACATTTGCACATTTTAAATAGCAATTAAGTACACAAAATATGTTACCTTATCCGTGAATAAGACCGCATTTCAAAGTACAAAGGTAGTCAGGTATTTTTTGACAATTATAATTGTAAACAAACATGACTATCTACACTTTCAACTTTTTTACCTCAATTATAAGTTTGGAAGGGAGAAATTTAAATAAAACATGTTTTTGACTACAATTTGTTGATTATAATTTTATGTTATTTTTGTTATCAAAATTTAATTTTTATTGCAGGCAGTCATACACAATTTCTTTAGATTTCATGTGGCATTAAAACGACGGATGTCCAATTATGTCAGTCCCAAGAAAGTTGATCCTCGATTTAAAAATCCGTGCAGTGAGTTGCAGCAATTTGTTGAGGAACCATTATTTAAAGAAGATGAGCTATCGTTTAATCCTACAATTGAAGACATGAAGCTTGCTCAGAAGCTTTTTATGCCTGTAAATCAACATGAAATTAAATATATCACTTCTTTATCAGATATTGATACTTTTCCTCATCATAATTTGCCTGAGGTTTGAAAAATTTCCTTGTTTTTTTTCTCATTTTTTTAATATATATCAATAAAACATCCATCACTGATTTGGGGGCAATTATTAGATATTTATGATTTATTAGCTTTTCTTGTTTAAATTTTGTCTAACTGTGCTATTTAACTTTGTGCAATTGTGTTATTTTACTTGATTTTTTTTTATTTGGAGATCTCAAATTTTAGTGTGTAATGATAGAATTAATCTTTTTAGCAAGCATGCTAATTTTTCTCTCTTTTTAAAAAAGTTAATTCTGTTGTTGTACCAGAAAAAATCATAGTTTTTATTAATATAATGCTCCTTATTAGTAAATTAATGACAATATAATTTTATTTGATTGAAGTGCATTGCATAAAATATAAAATTTTTACATTTTTCTTTCTTTTTGATTTATCATAAATTTCTCCCCCCCCCCCTCCTATGAATAATCTTTCATTTCATTAGTTTTAATTTTTGAGGGAAATATTAGCTGTTTGAGAAAAATAAGTTAACATATGATAATGAGAAAAATGTTCATTGTAAAAATTTCTAAAATATAGTTTGTTTTTCTAAGTTTATGAAGAAAAAAAATTAGTAAGTATTTCTGTAACTTATTTGCAATATTTTAGGTTACTTTTATCGGACGTAATAATGTGGGAAAATCATCTTTGTTACGAGCTTTATTTGTTAGAGTTCCAGGATTAGTCCTAAAAACTTCAAAGAAACCAGTAAGTAATTTTGACTAGCATGTGTTTCTATTTTACATGAGAAACTTTCTGTAACTTTATTTTCTATTTCCTTCATTTTGATAATAAAGATACTTGCTTTTCATTTGTAAATTTAAATACAGTATTTACTTGAACCACACCCCAAATTATCAAAATGTTTTTATGAAAAATGCTGTCATGGATTTTAAGCCACATCTTTAATTCTCTACAAGTTTTTGAGAAAAAATGAAAAAAAAAATTGTAAAAGGTTCACCAATATCCCAATACTTAATATAATTATTAACTTCTTATTATTTTTCAAATTTTTTTTAATTTCTTATTTTTTATCAGCATTAGAAATTTTCAAATATATACATGAATCTATAGTTTCTCTGTCAGTATTATGTTTTGAAAACGATTCATCTCTCCCATTGTCACAGCTGACTTTAGAATTGGTGCCGGCATCAACATTTTTCCACTCAGTGTCATCTTCCATGCCATCCAATCCATTTGTTATACAACATTTTTTTAAAGAATGTAAAGGAATTGCTAAAGATTATTGCAAGCAAAAATTATATTTTTTTGTTGATGCCGTCAACGTATACTTGTTTTACCCGAGTCAAATTTTCAGTGACCGCTGCCTTGTTTCAGTTTTTTTCTGCATATAAAATTGCTTCCCTTTTCATACTTGCATCATAATGGACTCATCTGGATATTATTACCTATATCTTTGATGTTTAGATTAAAAGAAAGCATTTACAAAATGTTTTCTGAATATAAGCAGACAATGATGTTTTGCATAGTCTGAATAAGGGAGCTAAACTGTAGAATGGGATAAGTTATCAATGCAAGTGTTACTTATTAGGTAACACAATGGATGGTTAAATTTTTCCTTTTGAAAAGAGAGAAACCTCAATAATCCCCCCCCCCCATCTAACAAATGTTTTGCTTTCAATTTATCCCACATCCCGATTTTAAGTAGCATTAACTTTGGAAAAATAGTGCAGCTTAGATTAGTAAATACGATATACATAAATTTATGAAATCTCCATTAATTTTATATTTATGCATAATTCCCATTAATTTAATCCTTAATAACTTTTTAATTATAGATGGTCCATCCCTTCAGGACCCACATTAAATAATAACTAACTACCCTCCTAATGGCAATCTTTTCAACTATATCTATCCATCCACACAGTTCATGCAATTCAGACTTTCATTTCCTGTTTGGTATAAATACCGAGATTTCTGGGAATTCCGCCGTCTTATTTTTTGTCATTCATAATGTAATTGCCTGCAGCTGGAGTGTGTGTATTTTTGTGTTGTGTGTTTTCTTTGTGATGCTGTCCATATATAATTGTGTGTCTCTACATGTAATAAACAGGATTAATAATGAACAGTGGACTGCCTAGTCATTACAACGTTAACAAATAAAAAATGTCTTAGTTAAGAAATTCTAATCACTTCAGTGTATGAATGTGTGTTTCATTTGTTATTGCTCTAAGTATTTTTGTATGAGTGTTATTGATTTTTTTAATAAAAATATGCAAACTTTAACCTAAATTAAAACAGACTTTTGCATTATTGATTCATCCTTTATTTACTAGAAAATAAGTTTCAGTTTAAGATAGAAGGAATACGCCTAGATCAAAACATTTTCTTTACCAAATAGTGTGATAATTAAATAGTATACAGTCACAGTTAAAAAATTAGCATACAGATTTTTTTTCGAAACTACTTGCAGAACATTTTTGTGTTTAAAATTTTTTTAATGTTGGTAACATGAGTTGGGGAATGGTTTTTATTAAGAATGCATGTAGATGTAGATTGTAGTTAAAATTATGTATACCAAATGCAAGAGGAAATCAATGTAGAGTTTTGAAAATTAAATAAACTTTTTTAGAGAAATTAACTCTAACTGCAATTGTGTTATTTTTCTAATTCTATATATATATATATTTCAGGGACAGGAGCAAACTGTGAATTTTTTGCAAGTTAAAAACAGCCTTTGTCTCGTTGACATGCCTGGATATGGCTTTAGGCAACCTGAGAGCTTCCTTAAAGCTGTTGAAGGATACTTGAAAACTCGTCAAAAGTAATATTTTTGGTTCCAAGTATTTTAAAAGCTTGATTGAGAGTAATTCTTCTCAAATTTATCTGATACCTTTTTGGTTAGAAATGTTTAATAGTTGCTTTGGTTAGAATGTTTAAATAATTTTCTGATTTCTTCTCTTAACATAAAGTTATTTGGAACTGACTCAACATCTGCATTTTATGTGGAATGATTTAAGAAAAAGCTAATGTTTAGTGATAGAATTTATTTAAAAAAGGCTTTTACTCATAATTTTTTTTTAGTTTCTATAATATCTATTTATATGTCAATGCTTTCTTTGCAAAATTAAAAATTGCATACTGTCATAAAATATGGTACTTACTGTTATTTTACAATTTATTTCTTTTACTTTTTATGGTCTTGAACAAAGTTTTAAACTAAATATCTTGTTTTAAATTTCATTATTACACATTTTTATTTTCTAAAAATTTGCAAAATATGCTACAAAATCTTTATATTTATTAAAGCAGTTGATCCTTCACAAATAACAGCCATGCTATTTTTAGGGAAAAAAGCGACCTTATATGACTAGAACATATTAAAGTTGTATATGTTTTGTTTATCTTTGAATATTAAATTATTTCAATCATTTTATTATGTTATGAAATATGTGTGAATAACTTGAAAACAATAACACATACACCTAAAACTAATTATTAAGAAAGCTTTATTATTTTCTAATATATTTCTGGGTTACATATTTATTATAAAATTCTGGTTGTAGTTTTGTTTGCTTCATAGGCAAGAGTTTGTTTTAATTTTTTTTTACCTCTTTCATTGTCAATGCATTTTGCAAAAATGTTGTTGACTAGGATGCAATTTATTTTTCATTTAGTTTAAAAAGAACGTTTCTACTTGTTGATGGTAAAGTTGGATTTCAAAAGTGGGATGAAGTGGCTTTGGATATGCTTGAGGAATTTAAGATTCCATATGGTGTAAGTTTTGAATTCACTAAGTTATTGTAACTTTTGAAATTCTTTCTGAATGTAAAAACATTCTCACTTAATTATGTAAATTCTGTTAATAAACTCTAGTATGATGGATGCAAAATGTATCTAATTTGTTTAGGAATTCTTAATTTTGAATACTTATTCTGCATTTGTGTATGGGTGTAAAAATAAACACATTTGACTGTACATTACAAAGCATGTATATAACAATTTTAATTTTTAATTTAATAAATTTGGTTAGATGAGTTTTTATAGTTAAATCTTTTTTAAAAATCCATATTTGTAATAATTTTGGATAATTTCTTGCAAGTAGTTCTGTAATATCTTTTGCAGAGTGGCTCTTTTAAAAACAAAACACACATTGACAATCGGATGTAAATGTCAGTGCCTAAAGTTTTGATTCATATGCAAATTTATAAAAGCTAATGGCTACTTGTTATAGCCATAGAAGTACAAACGGGAATATTACCAGAATGAAGTGTGTAATTAAATTTAAAAATGTTTTCTTAAATAAATTACTATTTTGTCAAAGTTAGAACACACATTAATGTAAAAAAAGCAAATTGGATTGTTTTAATTACTATTTTGAGAATTTTTCATTTGAGGATTATTTACATTAAGTGAAATATATATAATAAATTTTTAGAAAGTTTTAAAAAATATAAATTAAATATAAAATTATTTTATTTAAAAAAAAAGTATTTTAATTATTATGGTTTTTATGTATATAATTTTTGTGTTTTAGCTCGTTATGACTAAAATTGATAAGGCTATTCCATCTCAGAGACTAAGAAACATGCTATATCTTCAGCAGATTAGAGATAAGTATACCTCTGATAGCTGTTTCCCTCAGCCTTTCATGATCAGGTATACGTAAATTATTTAGCATAGTTTTTGAGACATAATTCACTGGCAGTTTGGATGTTTTAAGCACTGAATAGCTTTATTTTTTTCATGAGGGTTCATACACTTAATTTACTTATTTCAAATAATAAATGATTAGTTTCCTTTTTAGAATATAAGAATGACCCTAATGTGTACTTAAAATTTTATCTGATGGGGTAATTTTATTGATTATATATTCTCTTTCATGTTTAAAAAGAGTTTGGTAATAAATTCTTTAATAAAAACTTTGTAATTCTTTTATTTTCTTATTCAATATAGAACTGTTAGATAGTTAATATTTTAGTTGCTTGCTATTTAGGTTTTTGCTATTATTTTTTATTGAAATAGGGGGGGGGGATTTGATATATTTGTCATGCATCATTGCTTTAAACCTTTTTTTATTCTGATAAATCTTAGTTTCATAAAGGGACTATTTCTTCAGGAAAGATCTTCTAGGAAAGCGATATACGTTTTGATTTTAGTGTAGTTTCTTTTTATTTACTTATAATATGTCAAAGAATTTATAAAAAAAAATACCAAACCATGTATAAATTAAAATATATAAATTTTAAACTGATATATAACTTAATTATTGATTCGATTTTTTTCCTGATATTTCATGACTTTCATTGTATCCTCACTTCTTTAGTACTCCAGATGAATTGTTGCTGATTAATAAAACTCGTTGGTAGTTAATAATTGAATACTTTCTTATAAACCTGTTTTCTTTGCGTGCATGTATGAGAATATAATTTATGTTTTTCGATTTATTGATGTTTAAATTTTATAATTTGCCTAAAGATCCAATGAATCTTCTAATACATTTTTGTTTATTTGCACTACTGGCCATTAAAATTGCTACACCAGGAAGAAATGCAAATAACAAAATATTTATTTGCCAAATGTATTATACTGGAAATAACAAGTGATTAAATTTTCAAGAAATTTGGGTGTATAGATCCTGAGAAATCAGTACCCAGAACAACCACCTCTGGTTAGTATTAACAGTACTTATATGCCTGGGGGGGGCAATGAGTCAAACAGAAATTGGATGGCATGTACAGGTGCAGATGCCCATGCAGCTTTAACATGATGCCACAGCTCATCAACCATAGTGACTGGCATATGGTGGTGAGACAATCCCTCGGTAACCATGGACCAGACGTTTTGCATTGGCTAGACATCTGGTGAACATGCAGGCCTGGGCAACAGCTGAACATGTTCTGTATCAAGGAAGGTCCATGCAGTACTGGCAACATGTGGTCATGTATCATTCTCCTGAAATGCGGGGTTTCACATGGCTCGAATAAAGAGTAAAGCACCTGTGTAGAAAATAACCATCAATGCAAGCAAGCAGTGACCAAGACATGTATCCAATAGCATTCCATACCATCATGCATGGTGATGGGCCAGTATGACTAATGCATGCTGCCAATGTGCGTTCATCACGATGCCACCAAACACGGATGCGACCATAATCATGTAAACAGAACCTGGATTCATCTGAAAGAATGATCTTTGCCATTCGTGCACCCAGGTTCATTGCTGATCACTCCATTAAAGATGCTCCTGTCTGTGATGCAGCTTCAAGGGTAGCCAGCTGCAGCCATGGTCTCCGAGCTGATAGTCCATGCTGCTTCAAATGTAGTTAAACTGTTTGTGCAGACACTTGTCTTGCAAACGATCTCAGTTCTTGACTTAGGGCTCATGACGTGGCTGCACGATCCATTAAGATCATGCAAGTAACATGCATGTCTTCTCAGTTCCTAGTAATAGCAGGCCATTAGATCTAGCATGGAGTTCCGTATTATCGTCCTGAACCCACCAATTCCATATTTTGCTAACAATCATTGGATCTTGACCGACATGAGCAGCATACTGCGGTACGATAAACTGCAATCCTTGTACACTACAATTCGGACCTTTATCAATGTCAGAAACATGCTGGTATGCATTTCTGCTTCTTACACAAGACATCACAACAACTTTTCACCAGGCAACATTGCTCAAAGGCAATTTGTGTATGAGAACCTGCGGCACAATTTTCTCATTTCAACACATTGTAGGTGTCGCTATCAGTGCCTACTTTCTCTGAATGTGCTGAAAAGTAAATCAATTGCATATCACAGCACCTTCTTTCTGTCGTTTAAATTTCATGTCTGTAGCATGTCACCTCCTTGATGTAGCAATTTTAATGGCCAGTAATGTATTTCATGTTATTTTTACTTAGTATTTGGTAAGACCTGCAGGATGTCTTAGTATTCATTTGTGTTCATTTCTCGTGCTACTCCTTTAAATTTTGAAAGCTGTTTAATACACACTTTTCATCCTTAAATGTATTAAGTCAAGATTCATAAATTGTTATATCACAGGGAATGTATGTAAAATATATTATTATTTTCCTCATAGTCTTTCAAGGAAACATTTTATAAAATCATTAGCAATCTTCTCTTTACAAAAAAAATTACTTTTTAAAAAAAAATTTTCATCCTATTCCAATGTACAGTTGCAATTAATCACATAAGCTCAACTTTTAAACAGGCCTAAGATACAAGTGATTTTTCGAAATAAAGATATAATTGAAAGCTACTACACCTCTTAGAGTACACCTCTTGTGTGGTATAATTAATAACTAATTATTTTCTTGTAGAAAATGTCACCAGTTTTCTGAAAGGTCATGAAAAAAGTAGCCAAATTATATAAATGTTAATACCTTCTGCTCCAAACATTACTATTTATATGAAACAAGCATTAGGTATGATGCTATAAACTGTACTAATAATACAGTTAAAGAAATACAAAACAGCTGTTAAATAAAAAGCCTATTCAGAACAGTAGAAATATTTATATTTATAGTTTTTTAAAGCAAAATTTTTGGGGAGAAAACAAATCTTGTATACATCTGTCTAGTAAAAATATGTTAATATTTGCTGATTTTTTCCTTTTTAAAATACATTTTCAATTTGGAATTAAATGTTTAAGCAAAGGTAATTCTATAAGTCATGACATTTTTAAAAAAGACTTATTTGTTTTTTCTTGTCTAAATGTCTCATTACTAAAATATAGTTTTAATATGGTGCTCTTAATACACTTTTTTTTTTTGTATTTTCTGCTCTTATTTTACTTTTAGTAAAGTATTGTGTTTTACATTTTATTTTTCTAGCTCCATAACTGGTGAAGGTATTGCATATCTGCAGGCATATATTGCTCATATAACTGGGAATTTGATTCTTGAAGGACATTCGTAATGTGTTTCATTGGGTTTTGGTTTAAGAAAAATTGTGATATTCTTATATTTTATTGATTTATTTTTTGAATTCTTTTTAAAAGTGAAACCATCCAGAAAAGCAATGGTTGATATTCTAAAATTGGTATTCAGATGCATATTTCATGGTTGTTGAATAATAGGACCTTTTTGTCTGCGATTATTTATATAATGTGAACTAAATTTTATTTAAAAGAAAGTTGTTTATCTGGCAAAGCAGTACAAGACTTCCTACTTAAAATTACTTCATAAAATTTTCTACCATTTGAAATTTCTTAGATGAATATGTGCTTGATTTTTAGTGGTACAAATTTTTAATTTGTATGGAATTTGTCAGGAAAACTAGTCCCAAATGTTGGGGAGACTGAGAACATTTATATAAACCTTGCTGTTTCAATACAATTTTGGAGCAATTTAGTTTAAAATTACCTGAATTTTTTGTGAGGTATACCTTGTAAATTTGTATTCAAGTGACAAAGTAACTTAAAACTTCCCTTTGTTTTTCTTATTCCGCTTATTTTTCTGAAAAAAGGCGATACTTAAGTATTTTAGCTGTATTATACTGTTTTCTGTTAGTTAAAAGCTTAATCGTTTGAACCCTTTTAATCACATGCTTTCATAAATTTGATACTTTTATGTCAATTCAATTATTATATATTTGGCTAAATGTTTAAGAGTTAATTGCTTGCTCTTTTAATCAGTTCCTTGAGATTTATTTATAGTTATTTATTTGATCATAATCTATTTGTATACATTCACTTGCACTTAAGTTTTTGCATTATATATATATCAAAATCTTATCAAGAAACAATCATAGTTGAGACTTTTTGTAAATTACTCTTTTGCTGATAAAACAAATGGATGCAACTAATTTTTAAAAGTTTATTGAAAGAATTTGAAGCATTTTGGCTGTATAACAGCTTTTACATTTTATTTTTATCAATTTTCTAATGCCAAGTATTTTTTAAAGATAAAGCTATTGCATATATATTTAAAGGGGGGGGGGGAATCACAGGATATTACATATTTATACATTTACAGGGAAAACATTTCACAGGTGTTTCAGTTTTGCTGGTTTGATAAAAAAAAAATTCAAAATATATTAGAGAGAAATAATTTTATTTAGAAAATTGAACATTTCTCTATATGAAAGTGTAAAAATAACACTGTAAAGAAAGTTTTAAAGCATTAATGTATTATTTCTGAATTAAACTTTGTTATTTTTGCTGATTAAGATTAAGATTGTACATTTGGAGAATATAACAATTTCCCCTGATATATATGAAAAGATTAAAAAAAAAAAAGAAGAAGAAACAGTGAATTTCAGTTTTTAAATTCAAAAGTGTGATTAAGAATGCTTTATTATTATTATTGAATTATTTGAGATCAAATTATAGAGGTAATTAGCATCAGTAAATATATTATTGCAAGGTTTCTTTATATATCAATGGTATTTGAAGAAGTAATAATTCTCAAACTGTTGTACACATAACTCTTGGTATTTGCCAATGCTTTTCAATTAATGCATAAGCAGCTGAAAAAAAGCACTACCACCCTGAAGTAAATGCTGTGAAAATTCTTTCGTTGTGTTTAGAAAGGAACCAACTTTGTTGTATTTAGAAATTTATATCATTGATTTATGAAATTTTCTCCTACTTCAATAGCAAAATAAGACAAGTTTTATAATTATTCATATAATACTGTTGTTTTTTTAAAGGAAAAAGATATTTCCTGGAAAAGAATCACACTTAAAATT
>BMAO01014907.1:0-26093 GCA_019973975.1 Trichonephila clavata
TTTTTCGAGTGTTTAGTTTTGAAGCTGTTTGAGTTCATTTCTTTCAACTCTTATGATGAATTTTTTTTAAATTTGCCCAATCTCGCAGCTAGTTATTCAAAGTATTCTACATTATCCAGTAGATAGAGGATATTAAGAAAAAAGGAATAATGTATGTGAAGAAATGAACGGTCTCAAAGTCCGTTAAAATTCATTTCACACACACCTTGTTTTTCTTCTTTCTTGACTAAAAACGCTGTTTTTTTGTTCAATTTTTTTTAATTTCCATAACATTGACGGAATTGTTTTGTCGTTCGTGGATTCATCGCTCCGTCAATGTCGTTAAATTGCGTGCTATTTCACTAAATGCTTCGTTTTTTTAAACAACTAACCGCATGTTTCTTTAACACGCAAGTGTTCCCTTTGCATAAAATAAACTTTGAAAGTATTCATTTTGAAGAATAAGCATTGAAAAAGAAGAATATGCAACTGTTCCGATAGAAGTTTAGTTCAGATCACGGAGAAATCAGCCGAAGCCAAGGGTTTACTTCGACCAATGAGAATCGACCAGTAACCCCAGGTTAGGAAACCCGCAGTCAAGTAACCTGAGGTCGAAAAACAGTGGTGAATAGAAGTTCTAACCTGAGGTTACTCAACCCCAGGTTTCATCGCTGGGTCAAGTTAGCGGTGAATACCGGCGTTAATGTTAAGACCTTCTTTATCAAAAGTAAGTAAAGAAACAGTCTAGAAAGCGTAGAACCGTAATTGAGACTTCAGATTTCTAGTATTACTCCTAAAATCGTAAAAGAAATGCAGTACCATCCTTCTCATTAAAAATTTTAATTAATACAATTAAGTACATTATTTATTTATTTGAGAATTAGTATTTCGTAATTTTTTTAAGCATAATTATACATATTTACCCAACCAGCCGTGTTGGGAGTCAAGGTGGTATGTTCAAAGTCTTGGAAGTCCGCGATGTTATACTGATAGAAAAGGATAGGGGGAGGTGGTGATCCAAAGTTAGTCGCTGTCTGCAAGAAATAGGCTAAATACAATTTTTTGAGCCAATTATTAAGTCCTTTTCATTCCTGTCGTTATTTGTAATAATTTGCAGGAACGGTCACCATATCTTGATCTAACTATATTTTGAAAATTCTAGATCACAAGATTATATTCTTACATGATTTAAAATTATATTTTTTACTGAAAATATTTTCAACTTTAAATTTATGCCAAAATTTCAATTGGGTCTTCATAAGTGTGTTATTTTGATCTTTTACTTTCAATCATCTTTGCTTAAAAGTTTTCATGCTGAGATACTGTATGTAACATAATTCTCAAATATGTTTCCTTTCGAAATTTTTTTTCTAAAAATGTGTTTTTTTTAGGTGCATACTTTTTTCCTATATTTTCTCTTTTCGAAAGCTTCCTTTCAAAACGTTGTTTTGCTTAAAAAAATACGTTTTTTAGATAAATGGTCTAGATATTTCCTACTCAAGATGTTTGTCTTATAATCTAAGTTTTGTGTGGATTCATACACTTTTAAACAGAAATTTTGGAAATATGCAACGAGAAAACATAATTGCAATCTCGCACTTTCTGCGTTTGGCTTAAATTAATATTTAAAGCAGTAACTCTCTCTCACCTCCAGAAAATTCATAGTAGGGAGTCGATTGGGGAAAATATATTTTACCTATATAGTTAGGATTCAAGAGTCTTCTGAAGCATACTCCAGCTGATCCCCAGGTTGGATTTTGAAGATTGTTGCATGTACCATCGGCGGTGCGATACCTAGAATTGGCATTACACCTTCCTGTGAATTGAGGTTCTGTGCAGTTGTTAACTGCTTCATTGCAGTATGAACCGACCAATGGTTGCTGTGGTAACTTCTCTGACACATCTCTTTGCGATAAGTTGTGTCTGAAAATAAAGAAAATGAAATATTGAAAAACTTTTCCCCCCATATTACATGAGAAAAAAATACGATTTAAAACAATTTTATAATTTATATAAAATAAAATAAATGAAGGTTTATTTCTGTTTCCAATTTTTTGATTGTTTGTTAAGGTATCCGACTGGTTGCGGCAACGTTTTTTTTAAAAATGGAGATATGGTGATTTTTTTGTTATTTTTAGATTTGTTTAGTAATTTTAAGAAAATATGCTAACATTTTTCGAAGAGAAAAAGGAATTATTATTACTAAAATGGGAAAAAATAGGTAAAAATTTAGAAAAAGTAGCATAAACGGAGCCTATTTCTGTACCAAAGGTTTATGCACAAATTTTCAAGTTTTTCATTCTAATATGTTGCTACATTATTCATTTTTGAAATGACCTTCAGGATAAGTGTATTTCCTTTTTTACAAAAACTAGAGCCCTTTATCTGAGTTATTATATGAAATTGCTTAAAAAAACAGTAGTTATATTCACATAAGGGACTGTAAATTTTGTAATAAAACAGTGATTGATAAATCTGAAAGTTAAAACAATTCTACTATTATACAGAATTTACAGAAAAAAATTCAGTTAATATTTTCAAAACTTTTTGAGCAATTGCTGGCCCCGTATATTACTTTCAAAAATCACATTTCGAATAAAACGCATTTTTAAGTATGACATCTTGCTGAAAGTAATGCCATTTGCTTTTACTAAAACACTTGTAGTTTTTGTTTATAGAGAACAGAAAATTATATTGGTATTTTTATAAAGCTAATAAGATGGCGTATAAAATAAAATCATAAAATAAATTTGTCATTTTTTGGCAAAATTCACAATTTTAGAGTAGTCGGATTCCTTAAAAAAAATATGTTTTTTTTTATCGCATTATTGATTTGAATTACCTTCAATAAGTGAAAGTTATCCTTCTTCAATTATCTATACTTCAGCGTAATTAAACTGTGGTCCGTGGACCTTTGTAGATCTGCAGCGCCTTCTTATGGGATCAGCTGAGGGGGAAATCTAATCTTAAGATTTCCATCTTTTATAGGCTGAAAGACCACGCGTAGAAAAAATTGGAAGATGTGCCAGCCTAGACTAGATCACTAAATTGTCCCCAATAAAAATATTCACTAAAACATGCATTTAGATCAAGAATATTAATTCAGTCTTTTTATTGTTTTCAACTACACACAGCCATTACATAAACGTAATATTTTCAAAAATGTATAGCAGAAACACTTGTGCAAAGATTAGGAACTGAATTTCCATACTGCGCCAATGTGATAACAATTGCCTCCAGTTTGATTTCCTCATGAAATTGCGTCTACATTATTTATTTATTTTAAAAACTAATATTTTGTAAATTTTTTATAAACATTATAATTAGATGTTCACTGGTTCTTAAAGGGGGAAAAAAGGAGAGTTAAAAATGTCTGTGATGATGATGGTGATGTCGTATCCATGACTGGACCAAATCAGACAGTACCATGGTTCCAGATTACTGTTTTGACAATCTGTGCAATATTGTCCCCATTGAGGTTTGTTGACGAGAAAAGTCCCCTATTTCTTGCAGAGAAGCAGGAATAACTGGGCAGTTAAAAAATGAGCAGGTTGTGACGTCGTCACAATGGAGGAGTCACCCCTATTCATTAGAGGCTCCACAGCTGGAGAAAACGCGGCTTTAGCTGCATTGTGTTGTATCAGACAGCTGGACCGTCGGCGACGGTGTGTCTGGCGGACACTATGGGCCGGGCATCGCTGCATTATTTTCTATTCATGGGCAGTGATTGTACGCCTTGAATAATGGCGCCTCTGCAGGCGGCGGCGAGGTGTTTGAAGTGCCAGATGTCAGCCGGGCCCTTGTCTCCGGGAACCTAAACTAAAATTAGAATTATCGAGCCTCAGCGCGAAGCGCTTTTACTCAGTATGAGGAGAAAAGTAAAACCATCAGGTTCCGCGTGTGGAACCTACAGCGACAAGAAGCACCTCACCGGGAACCTTTGAGAGGGACCGGACTTTTGTCATCTCTGCACGAATGGATGATGTGCAAGACCGTTGGTGCCGGGTGCAAAACCCTGAGGTCAGCCAATGGGGATTGATGAGGGGCGTGGAGTGAACCCGCCCCTAGAGTTTAAAAGAGTGGACTTCGGAAAGAGAGGGAAGAATGTAACAACTTCTATCACACAGCGGCCAATTGCCATATGAAAGTCCGATGTCTTAAGTGTGGGGAGGAACACCCCACGAAAGAATGCAGTATTAAGGAACGCCAAGATAACCCCTACTGCATCAATTGTAAAATTTATGGCCATACGGCCTGTTATACTAAATGCCCCAGCTTTCCCAAACCCAAGAAAGGTGCACCTATCGGCACTAGAAACTATAGAAACTTTACCAGCAAAAATGTTGTAGAGGGTTTTTCCTTCGCCAACATCGCAGCTGGTAAAACTGAAAACAAAACGCATCCCACCCCTAAAAACAGTAACAATAATAACCAAGAAAGACAAAGCCATCCCCAAAATAAATTATTTAACGATCCTGAATGTAACGCAAGTGACATCCAGAGTTTCATAGATCTATTCAAAATAATTAAAAATATCTTAAAACAATTCCCTAATTTATTAAAAAATATCAATAAAATCAAAGAAATCAAAGATCCTAAAACACAGGCTTATCTACTCTTAGAAGCCTTCCTTGATGAGTAAATTCTCTCCTCAATACCATGCAAATCTTTTTTATCTCAATAGTTTAAACATTTTTTCATACGAACCGGGCAGTCATTCATTACCAGCAGTTCACTACCAATAGCAATCCTCGCCACAGTCTCCACGTACTTCACTCCGATTGGCTCTCACTCCACGAAGCACCACCCCAAACCACGAACACATCGCAAAGTCTCTCAAATTCCAGATACGGAGCGGAGGAGCTTGATTAAGTTCCAGTCTCCGGTGACAGATCAATTTCAATCAAAAGAGAGGGAAGACTCCTGATAGACTACCACGAGAGATTCCCGTAACTGAACCCTGCGGACGGAGGAAGAGACTCCGGACAGACTCCGAAAAGACTCCTGATAGACTACCACGAGAGATTCCCGTAACTGAACCCTGCGGACGGAGGAAGAGACACCGGACAGACTCCGAAAAGACTCCGAGAGACTCCTGATAGACTCCGACGAGAGATTCCCGTAACTGAACCCTGCGGACGGAGGAAGAGACCCCGGACAGACTCGAACTAGGCATTCTTTAATAATTAGCTTAGCGTACATTTTCAATCTTGTGCCACGACGTTACAAGGTATTAGCTCTTGTATCTAAACAGTTATCACATATCCTATTATCACAATACCTTCTCTAGCAAACTTCATTCTTCTGTGAAAAATGTTTGTATATATTTTATATATAATTCATAAATATACACAAAATAGTTATAAACCTAAGATAACTAGTCAGCATCGTGAAAGTATGTATTAGACCTCGCCTTAGGAACCAGGACGACAAGTTTAAACAAAGCTTTGTGGCTGCCAACCTTCACCTGATTTGCCAATACTCTGGGCCATAGGTAAAAGTAAGCAAAGTCAAAAATTTTAGCTAGTACAAGTAAAACCACAATCTATTTATTTAAAACGATAAAATATAGCCTATAATAATTACTAGTATATTTTAAAAACAATGCTAAAACAATTAGATGTAAAAACTTACCACGTGAGTACAGCAATAATCATTTTTTCCGCGCGACAGAAAGGAGTATATCAGTAACGCGAAAAATTAGTGAGTTATGATAAAATGACATTAAGTCTATATATAACATTTAAAAATTTTAAATATTGTTTTAAAATTTATAGAAAATAAAAGTACAACCCAGACATATACAATTAATTTATATAAAATATATTATTATTATTTATTCATCCTGTGGCGTCATCTATCGATTATTGTAGAACTAATTAAAATGCTACTGTTATTACAAAGTGAATTACACTAAGAACTAATAGATAAATAACTGTAAATAAAATTAGCAGAGTATCCATTTCAATACAATGTTTGATAAATTTATTAAAGTACATAAAAAATTCATCACTGACAAATACTATATTACGATAAATAGTAAAAAATAATATTTCTATATATAGATAAATTTGAATTCCAGTATGGCACTTTAAGAATATTAAAATTAAAATAATCTCTTTATAATAAATATTACTATGTAATTTATAATACTTAATATACAATGATCAATGATACATCCATCTATATATATATATATATATATATATATGTAATATTCCCATTAATTAATCCTTAAAATAACTTTTAATTGCCAATGGTCCATCCCTTCAGGACCAACGTTTTAGTAATAAGTTAACCAGCCGTCTAACGAGAGGATTTTAAACTACATCCATCCCCCACAGATCACGTGATTTAAGCTGCCTATATATACCGAGACTCCTGGAGACCGCGCGCTCTTTCGCTTCTTCTCCACTCACTTAATACTTTTATTTTTCACTTAAAGTAACTGCTAATTTCTCAAGTATTTAATTTATCTCTATTTCTTAAATTTTTTCAATCTTCATGACCACAAATGCAGCAAAGGGCTAAGGTTAAGCCGAACTAAAGTCTCCCCAAAAGTTCTCCCAGGATCGGAATTTAAGCTTCCCTGTGGGAAGCAGGCACTCCAAGAAGCATTCAACCATTCGCTTCTTCTCTTCTTGTCATCATGTAGTCGACTGCAGCTAGTGTTTGTGTATTTATGTTGTGATTCCGTCTATCTGTGTGTCTTCATGTTCAGTGTTTAATAAAGAAGAATAGCTTTTCCACGAGACTGCCTCTTCCATAGTAATGAAAATGCAACATCAACCATATAAGGAAATACCAACACCGGCCACGCTATCAAGATCTTCGCCAAAAGTCGTCCTCCTTTACTAAATCCATCATTACAACATCGTCGTATTACATATATATATATATATACAGCAGAGGCAGTCTTAGGACTATTGGGAAACCTTTAAAACACTATGCTGTGCGTTAGAAGTCAGGGAGGGGGTTTCAAAATTTTGAGGGCTCGCGATGCATAAAAAGGGCCACGGAAGTCGAAAGTTGAAGAATCGTTGGTCTAAGAATTTATTATTTAAACATAAAAACTTTTTATGAGAAAAAGGAGGCGTAAAGGGGTTAGTTAAGGATTATATATATATATTATATATATATAATATAATTAAATTATAAACTTTAAGCATAAGCATTTAAGCATTAATCAGTAGCTTTTAGAGAGACCCCAGGATGGGCCAAGGCCTTCTGAACCAGACATTTCCTAACAACTCCATTGTCAGCCAAAATTCTTCAATTCTTAGTTTTAAGGACCCGAACATTATTCCTCTGCTACATCTATCCATTTAAACATTTGATTGGCTTCAGCAGCCACTTATATATTAAATTGTTTTCATTTATAAAATGAGAATCAGCGAAGATAAATTAAAATTTGTTCTAGAACAGAAAAAGTTGAATTGACTGATTAAAATATCACAATAGGAAGACGTTCCTCAGAGTGTTTTCCAGCAGTGAATGAACACTCGTAAAGGAACAAGAGATACATTTAAATCACCATTAAAAAATCCAAAAATACTCTCCGTGTTTTAATAAATTTTTAAGGATTAAAATAAAAAGAATATTGAAATGACTTTTATATAAGAGAACCACTAATATAAGTTTTAAATTACAGCGTAAACTTGAAAACTCAGAATAAAGCTCTTACGATGTTATTGGTGCTGAAATTTTTTCAGAAGTTTGAAAGTTTAATTTCCATTATTATGATATTTTGATGATCATTGTTCTTGCATTGAGCAACGTAAAAAAAAAATCTCCGATAATTTTAAGTTTTTGAAGGAATGTAAAATGTTACTTTGTGTGTGTGCAAAACAGTATTTAAATATTATAAAAAATATGAATTGGAGCTCTACAGTTTCATCGTGATTGCTAACAGAGTCCGTTCCCTCCTGTGTGCGCGCATGCATTTAAATAGTTCTTTGACACCTAAATTATCTTCTTTAACATGCAACTTGGTTCTTCTCATTTGAAAGTTTTCCGATTTCTGATATAGCTGAAAAATTATTTTTTAGATATTACTCTATGTCACTCATACTGGCAACATGGCGAGTCCAAATTATGCAGCTTATTTCAAAGCAATGAACATCATCTGCTTCCCTGAATATTAGATATAGTTCGGTGTTGCGTTTCTACACTATTTTCTTGAATTCCTCCGAAAACACCTAAGGTAACTGGGACGTCTGAGAGAAGGAAAAATGAACCTTTTTTGCACCAACTTTAAATGGTTCTCACTTACTTAAATTTAAAGAAACTGAAAAAAAAATGTTTACGTTGAATTATCTGTATATTTATGTAATTGTTAATGTAAAAAAATTTCATTTCAAATTACGAACAAATCTGTAAAAGCAATATTTAATCAATAACTACTTTTTTTTTATTTTCAACCATATTCTTACCTTTAGGTACACATTGGATAAAATCTACTGCACATGTAGCTGTAAAAATTCACGGAGTTTTTGTAAGCATAACAATCCATAAAATAAACGAAATGAAATTTGAAAATTAAAAAAAAAATTAAATTTAGTGATCCAAATTTCCTGTAAATTTTATGCAGAAATTGTGCTATATCTGAAATTTCTGAATGTTTATTTGAAAATGAATTCATTTGCTTTGTAAAAAATTTGTTAATCTTGTATTATGCAAAATCAGCACTATAGATAAAGTAGATTTTGAGGAAAGTGTACCGGAATCACCAAAAATGGCATTTTGAGAAAATTGCAAATAAAGATATTTTCATGTATGATTTGTAAAATAACATTTTTTTAATACAATAAAAAGCCATATCATTATTAATTGGATTATTTTGCATCATTTCGCAGTTTTTAAATTGTAGGTTTAAAATTCTAGAATCTTTAGAAGTTCCTTTCCCTACTTTAATTACCCTTTCCCTGCTTCATCAATACGTGTTATTAACGATTCACATCTTCCATTTAAAATACCAGTTTTATGTTATAAGTTTTAGTATTTTTACTTCACTTTGAACATCATCATTACAGGATATTGCAAACTTCCTTACACATATTTTAATTGTTATAAAATACACAAAAAAATGTCTCATGAATTTACGAAGTTAATTTGATGTCTAATTTAAATGAACTCTGCTTTTAAAAATTATAACAAAAGAATCTTTGTTTTTGTATTTGTACATATGAATATTTATTTATTTTAATGTAAAACCAAAAGTAATAAACATATAGAGTAATTCATGAGCATTCAAATGTTAACGATCAGCAGTTAAGAGAAACGAAATGTGTCTGTTTTTTTTCAAGCTGTGTATTTAATTTAGAAGAATCCTCAAAATCTACTTTGTACTGTGTCCACTTAATTTATATTTTTAGAACTAACTGAGTATTATTAAATGCAAACTAAAGATCATTAACTTTTCAAAAAAATTTTTTTTTCAAAATTTTGTGACAAATTACTTAAATTTTCCGTAATTTTGGAACAAAAAATGTCTTAAATCTGAGCATATAGTATAGAAAAATTACATTCTTCGAATAGAAAAATTATTTTTTACAATATATATTGAATACACTACGGATTTTGAAGAAAGTGTACCTGAATCACATTACATCACATTTGCTTACAATTTTAAAATTCAATTTTTCTGGCGTTCTTTAGATCGAATTCTCATAAATAATACATTCTATAGAAGCAGGCAAAGTGCCCTCTATTTTTTAAAAGTAAAATAAAAAAATGCAAAATTTAAAGCACCTTCACGTCCCAGTTACCTTAACAGGATATTGGGTTTAAAAGAATCCAAAGTTCATGGTCATAGTTCAGGTTTCTGAAGCGTAAGTTAGGGCAAGGTGGATTAAGTAAGGGTTTGCAGAGTGATTGCTTTGTCTTTCTAGATTACATAACCAAACTAAGTAAATGCTTCAATTTATAAAAAGCTTTACTATCAGCAACAATTCGTCTCTTTATTTCAGGAAGGATATCATTGTTTTTATTAAATATTGATCAGAGATGTGAATTTTGTAATCGTTTCAAATTTATAATCACCAATTAAAGGACGAGTAAGGATATAAGTATTGCCAAAAGTCACATATATTTAGTTTTATCCTGAGGACTACCTTCATTTATTACATAACTTCTGCTTCTGACACCAATAAATATCATCTACAAATACCAGCAAAAATGAAAGGACAGTATTTTTTTAAAAAAAACTATCCCTGGTATTCACTCCAAACATCCTAATTGCCCTTTCCCCACGCAATTGTGAATAAAAGGCATAAGAGGGCATCTCCTTGTGTCTAACTCCCTTATCTCCGAGAAAGTCATTAGAATGGCATCCTTGTATTAGGACTTCAGAAAAAGTAATTATAAGAGTGTAATTTCTTATCAGATTTATATATCAGCTTTGAATATCACAATCGAATTTTAATTATTAACGTTTATTAAACGCACAAGTGAACATTGATGTCAAACCTATCTATTATGTGTGAATCAGATTCATATACAGTAAGAACGGCAAAAATAAGTTAGCTTGTCTTCTTCCAACATTCCTTCTAGAGTTTCATGTTCACTTTGGAGTACCGTTAGATTTGTTTCGCATTATAAAATATCTAGTTTTAATTAAATTTCTTTTGTTTATATTTTGAATCAATTTTTACAGCCCTATTTATATTATACAGTAATTAGATAAATAATATATATATGTAATGACTTCTTCTAACTCTCCTTAACTGTATCCCGTGAAATTATTTCCTAGTTCTTTCGCCTAAGACTGTTATAATCTTAATCTAATTGCACGCGCGCATAATCTTAATCTTAATCTAATTGCTCCCGCGCATTGGCAGCCAATCACGACTCCTGTTATAAAAGAATCGTAAGACCTTCACCGCCAGTATCAAAACTCTGAACACACGGTTACGCGCGTTTCTTATCTCTTGTCATCATGTAGTGTGTTGCAGCTAGTATTTGTGTGTACCGTCCTTTGCTTTATGTGTTCAAGATGTGAAATAAAAAGTTTAATAACCACACGAATGCCACTGCAAGCTCATTTTAAAGAATCCATTCAAACGAATTTCCAGTACAACATCATCTATTACATATATATATACATATATATATTGTGTTTAAGATGAAAATACTCTCTTCCGCATTATTATCGTTTGCTCTAATTCAATAGTTCAAGTAATTTTAATTTATCCAATTATTAAATTTGTTTGCTAATATTTAATCGTCTATTGTTAAAGTTATGTTTTGTAACTATTCTAAATTTATGCTAGTTCAGTCGGAGAAAAGAATTGTGATGCGTAATCCTGCTTAAATTTAACAAAAATTTAATTGTTGTATATTTTCGAGACATTATCATTCATGTCGTTGATCATTTGTATGATTTTAAGAATGGCATTAAAATCATAGGATAAATGAATTTGTTAAATACATTTTTACGAATTACAAATACAATACAAGCAGCCCATCTGGTTTAGTGGTAAGTGAAGCTGACTGCGGTGCAGTAGGGACTGGGTTCGAATCCCGGAGAAGGCATGGATTTTTGTAATCTTTACTTCTGTCTGTGTTGTATGCCCCCGTGTTGTACATTGAGGGGTACGCGGGAATTATATATGTTAAAGAAATTACAATACAAAGAAAGCCCTCATCAATGAAACGCTAAATTTGGTACTGACGAATTATACTGTCGACCAATTTCACCAAATCAAAAATGTCCCTAAATTCAGTCATTGTTGTTATTATTGTGTTATAACAACGGTTTTCCTTTATTGACCGCATATCGCGGTATTTGGCGGCGTCTTTTGATCTGAGGATATTGGTCAGTCGATGGTGCAATACGTAAGTACCCTGAATTCTTACCTTTCTGTCAGTTTATCCGTAGTCAATGCAAATGGCAGTTGCGTGCTCTCGAGCATGTGGACGTATGGATCACTTCTCCTCCTTCTGATCAGATTTAGGTCAGTTTTTTTATCACTTGGCTTAATGGTTTTGCCTAGCACATATAAAAAGTATTAAATGTACATGAAAAATATAGAGAATTTTAAATAATAAGAGCAAAAATATAAGCACCATGTCATAACTTATGATTTTATCACTGCATACACAGTTAAAAAAACGTATTTTTTGCTTATTAATTGATGAATTTTTTTACATAAAAATATGCTTTATTTTTTAAAATGTGTCAAAATTTCAAACATTGAAAATAAGAAGAATTGGATGAATCTAAAACCATTATAAATGCTCTTTTGCATTAATTTTTGTTAGCTCTAGAAAAATTTTTAATAAATAAAAAAAAAATTACAAAAAAAACCCCACTAATGGTAATATCTTTTGAATCTCTTTTTTAATGTCAAAATAATTGTATTCGTTTTTCAAAGATAGAAAACTTCGTATATAGAGATTTAACTTAGATAGTAAACTTCGATAGAATACCACTTCTCCTTATGTTAGTTGGAAAGACGATCACGCTCAGTAAGTAGTTTGATTTCTAGAGGATCCGGACGCAATATAGGTGGTGAAGTCAAATTAAACCGGAAGTGAAGACCATCAAAATATGTGAACTATTACAGGGTGAACAAAAAGTGGAACCCGATTTTAAAAATTTATATTATTGAAACTACTGCACATATTACATACAAAAAGTGTTAAAAGAATGCATAGAGAAATATTCCCCTCCCCCACCAATGATCAACAAGTAGCAACACATTCATGGTCACTATGATTACAAATTCAAATATGACGACAATGTCAAAGAGTTTTTGCCTGCGAGAGCTGCCGCTTGTGAATTTGAAATGCCTCAGAAAAAGGTATGGAAAATTTTACAAAAATAATGAAATTTCTAGCCATATCATGGGCAATTGATACAACAAATAGCATAGGACGACAAGTAAGCATTTAGTAGCATTGCAAACCAATGATAGAGTGATGCTACAAAATGTATGAAACGGACTCTGGATTACAGATTGGACATGTGCCGTGTAACAAAAGGCTTACACATCGAACATTTGTAACTGAACAGAAAAATGTCGTATATTTTTCTTTACATACAGTCGACTCTCGATAATTCGAAGTTGAAGGGATCAATGAAAAACTTCGAATTATCAAGAGGGTAGAAAAAAACTCCCAAAATACCCGAAGAGAAATTTTTTCTAGCGCATTTAAATTTGAAACGATGTAATAAAACAACAATTGTACATATATATATAGTTATGTTCAAGTATTTTTATATAAAAGAATTTTTTTTATTATGCAATATAAATATCATACAGAAGTTTAAAGTCCTGTATTAAAAAAATACATTCATACACAATTCTACGCATCCCTTCTTCACAATAGTGGACCAGCCTTTCTGAACACACGTGTAACAAGACCACGTGTTAAACGAAGGATATGAACGGTTGACAAAAAGTGCAGTTGGTCTATTGTCTACTTGGAGAAGGAAAGCAAAGCAATAAAAGTGAAAAAAGTGGTGAACCGGGTAACACTAAGAAGGGGTAGCAAACAGATGGTCATTAAAGGAGCTACGTTACAGGGGAGACAATCAGAGACAATACAACACAAAACTTGTAAGCTCCAACCTGTTTGCTACAGGACGGTACATGATAGTGAGTGTTAGATTTGTCGAAAATTTTGTAAGATAATTTCGAATTATTGCATGTTGTAAACTGGCCAGCCACAGATTTTACTTCGAAATATTGAGTGTACCAAAACGTATTGTTTTGCTCGAAATATCAAGAGTTTTTCTAGGGACTGAGCATAACCTTCGAATTTACGAGAGATTCATATTATCGAGAGTCGACTGTATATGTATCACTTGTTGCAATATGAGCAGTAGTTTCGACATATGATTTTTTAAAAATCGGGTTCATCTTTTGTATTCACCATGTATTATATGATCTTTCGCACCAACTCTTTATATACTATTTGGCAGTGACATCACTTGATTGGAGGCGTCACTCTAGTTCAAAGTGCAATTTGATTGGACGGAAGAAAAACCGAGTTAAAGAGGATAAGCCCCACGGATTATGTATTGTTACAGATTTGTTGTATAAAACACAACACATATTAGGATATCATTAATAGTAACAGAATAATATAATACACTTGATACAATATAATGTGTTACAAATTATAATTATAATAAATGTAACTTATGATTTAGCTCTTAATGATAAATGGCGATATCACTGAAGCAAAATCAACAAAATTATATAGGTTTTACATAATTTTAGTTACCATGCATGCAATTAAAATTTTCACTAAAATAATATTTGAAAATATATATTTAATGCGCATTGTTTTCTCTTCTTAAACGTAAATTAGATAATCCCAAACAACTTTTATAAAGAAACGCTTTAAAGTGAGAGAGTTTTTGTTTATTTACATTGTGCACTCTGAAGCTATGCGAAGGTTACTGGAATGGAACGTAATTCTGGAATCAACGATAGAGAAAACAGAAATTTGTGGAAATCGACTTCCGAGGAGGGTTGAGGGAGCACTTGAATAAAAAAATTCTTGTTTTTGGACTATTAGACCTACGAGTTGAAATTTGGTATGCATGATTGTTTTGTTGAGTAGAGATACGAGTTCGAAAAAGATAATTTTAAACTAATATAAAAAAGTTCAAATCCTGTGCTTTTTAAATCAAGAGGAGAAGACTACAAGAACATTTTTTGGCTTACTGAGTTACTAAAAGTTTGATGTTATAGGGTGCGTGGAATGACAGAGCTTTTATTAATATCGCACTTTAAAGCAACACGGGGGTTGTAATGTTGTGAATCCAAGTTTACTTAATTTCTGGATATTGAGAGGGATCACTCATCTTAAGTATAAAAACGTTGCTTTTTATTTACAGTTAGTTGCCGAATTTACAGACGTTCTATTGGATCTATAAGATATAAATTTTGCAAATCATATACTTCATATACTAGGTATCGTTGACTATGTATACTTGGCTCTTTCTTAACACTAGAACGTGTGTCGGTGTCGATTGGACACTGCAGCCTGGTATGTTTGTTCTACTTTTCGCATTTTTGCAGGGAATTAGAAAATTTTTCTTGACTCTTAATAATTTTCTCTGATGATTACAGAAAAAAAGTTTTGTGGGTCTGGGTTAGTTAGGAGAGATTTTACAACTAAATATACCTAGAACGTTCACTGGTGTCGTTTCAAGACCAAGTCAATTTATCCTTAATAGGTATCGTTTAATAAAAGGTAGTTCACATTAAGTAAATACCATTAGTAAAATAAGCTTCCCAAAGTACTATTGCACATTTAATGACCTTCATTGTAGTGTTATTGAGTTCACAGTGCAAATGAATCTATATACTAAAATTGTTGTGTCTATGTGCTCCATTACATAGTATTTGCTTACCTGCTCATAAAAAAATTTATACGATTTTAGAACCTTGTACAGAGCAGACACCCAGAAGCGATGGCTCGCAGTAGGGGCCTAATAAAATTACTAATTGTCGCAAGAGCTTTCTGAAAATGGATCGGATGGTGGTGAGCAGTCTTGTTCTAATTTAGATTCCGATGAGGAAATACTATTGCAGGAAAGTGACTGCAAAGAATCTGAAGAAAGTGCAGAATAAATTGATAATATTCCAGAAAATCCTGATATATATGTCACGAGGGATGGAACGGAATAGATACCGCTTGATGGTAATGTTCCAGATAGATTTACGACTAGAAATGTTTTGCGACAAAACAGTGATCCAACAAGCTGTGCGAAACTTAGTGTCAACGACAGTTTTTTATGATATAAAGGATCATAAAATGGGATAATTCAAGAAATAATGTAAAAAAGTTTTAAAACTAAACACTGCTGAAAAGTAGTCCAGAAATTTTTCATTTATTACAATTATTTTATATATTGTATATCTCGGTGTGTGTCGAAACGACAGTGACGAATGTTTAAGAGTAATCGAAATCCCGGAAGCTCTAGCGTTAAGGGTCTGCAACTGGATATCGTAATGTACTCACTCTAACCAAAAAAAGGAGCGAAAAGTTTCTAGTAGATCTTTCACAACTTTGGTTGAGCCCCGTTACTATCCCGGAACTTGCCAGCATCAAACTTTAGCTGCCCCGTAGCCTTTTGCTGGAAAAGAAATCCAAGTTTAGATCAAGCCTCCTGTCGTTGGTCTTCCCTCTGACTAGAAACTAGGCAGGAACTTGTGTCTGAACCTGGCACCCTCTGTTTTGGTCTCAACCACCGTTGGTTCTTCCGGGACAAAAGTATATCTGAACTGAGATCCTTTGATCGGCATATATTGTAAATCATATGACGGGTCTATGAATCGACCTGTCAATTCGACACTAAGAATACAATCCTTTGCAATTCTTCCTTATAATAGCCGACATTCTTTTCTATTCTTGTGCAGAACGGTGTCATGTTAGAGAGAGAGAGAAAATAGACAACTATGGAAACAGGCGTGTCCCTTTCATAGTTCTCGCTGTAAAGAAAATGCCATCTGGTGAACCTATTCACTTCTAAGCGTCGGAGAAGATAATAGTGGTAACAACCAACAGTCTAAGAGTCAACTCTGCAGCTGATTCATCTTAAAGGGTGCGAGAAGAATCTGTTGCTTACTTTGAAGAAAAAAAAACATCTAGCGATTTTGTTCACTTCTGGATGTCAAAAATGAAAAGAGGGGTAACAAACATCAGTTTATGAGCCTATACTAAAGATTATAGGCGATGAGCTTCGCAATTTTGAACTTCAAGAGACAAAAACGACACCTGAAATAGCAACCCCTCTCCGAACTTTCTTACTACATCACATGAAGGCCTTGAGCCAAGTAAGATCTAAAGTGTATCAGCCTCTCTACATAGTGGATCTTTACTGATAACAGAAGAAGTCCTGTGATAAATACTACTGTATTTCCTTTTTTTTAAAGAGATATATCAATACAAAGTTATGTAGGGTAGATATAATTCTACGTTGTCATTAAGTCCTATGTAACAGATGAATCAAATGCAGAATTTACTTTAATGAGACTTGAAATAGGCAAATAGTCATACCATGGAGACAAACTGTTTCAAAATATTATGAGAGACTCATGTTTTGAATCTATCTACAGCAATAAAGCAAAATATTCTGCATTTACATGTTATTTTGCAATGTATTTTGCTTCAATCTGAATAGAAATAGAATTTATATGTACATTTTTCGTCAAACTAAAATTAAAATCGAGACAAAACATCGTCCATGCTTCCCTTCTTAACTTTTCTGCTGAATCAATATTTTGAACGGCAGACTACCTAATTTGCATTTTCTCCCGCCATTCTAAAATTCTGAAGAGTCGCTTCTTACAACCAGTTCCATTGAAACATTCTACTATTTTGATACATTAAATTAAATAATATTTTTATAAGATTTTATGAAAATATTTTCTTTTTGACAGTAATTAACCACTTTTAAAAGAAATGAGAAGATATCCAAATAAAAGAATTTCTGCTAACGTTAAAAAATGTATGCGTAATAATTCCCGTTAATTTTATCTTGAGGGTATTTTAATCTATAAAGGTCTAGAATCCAATATTAATTTCTAGTTTACCAGCCTAACGGGATATAATTATAAACTTATCTCATCAAAACTAAACGTTTAACATAAGGGTCGGCAACCTATGGCACGCGGAGCAATTTCCTGTGGCCCGCCACCACTCTACAAAATTATAAGATATATACTATATATAAAGCTACATCGTTCTGTCTCTCCTTTCATCCCCTCGTACATTTTTATAAAAAAGGTTATTTTTCACTTTCGATTCTCTGCCATAAAACGATTCTGCTGAATCAGCTTGCTTGTAGTTTGTGTGCTTTATGTAAAAGAAAACATCTTCTGTTTAAATGTGACTTATATTAGCATTAAATATTCAACACACAAATAAAAAATATTGAGCAATACTTGCAAAATTAAGAATCATTCATCACGGCTCTGTGAATAAAAAAGTAAGTAGTTTGTCTTTTACACACCAAAAGTTTGGGCATCGACGGAAAAAGAACAAACAAATGTCTTATGTATAAATCAAAATTCTGCTTAACAGACTTTTTCCATCGGAAATATATATTAAACAAAAATAGTTATTCTATCAACATATTTAATTTGGTTTGGAAATAAATTCGGTGAAAAAAATGCTGTGGGTTAATTAGGCAAGTGAATCAGACTTCATAACAAAAGTCCTTTTTAACTAAATATTAAGATCAAATACAACTTGTTGAGTGTTGTGCCAAATAAGTCATAATTATATTATGTTTTACTTTTGAAGTGAATTAAGCGAATAGAAATAGATATTAGAGCACATTTTTTTTTAATGTTTTCTATTAGTCACGCCGGTATACGAATACTGAATATGAATTCAGTCGAAAGTTAAATATAGTTTGATGCACTACGTGATTTTTTGGTTACTTTTAATTTTGTCGCATTGTTAGTTTTATTGTGAAAATTTGTACATTGTTTGTTTCATTATTGTGACAATTAATAGTTACATATTGGTTCAAATGGCGACTAAAAAAAAGAAAGCTTGATGTTCGCGAATTCCAAGATTCTTGGACTAACGAATTTGGAATCATACAACAAAAAGATCGCGCTGTATGTGTGCTATCTCGCGGAAGTGTCGTATGTCGTACGTCAAGTATATACAGATACATTTTCAAACTAAACACCAGACCACATTTAAGAATTCTGATTAGAAATGTGAAGTTTTTTAGAAAGAGCTGTTTCTGGATATAAAAAGGAAATTACATTTTTGTGTCAAACAATTGGAGTCCAACCAAAAGCGACAGAATGTAGTTTCGTTATTGCTCATTGTTTAGCAGCCAAAGGAAAACCTTTTACAGATGGCGAACATATAAAGGACACATTTTTAAAAAGTGCTAAAATATTGTTCAGCGATTCACCTAACTTGCAAACAATATTATCACGAATTCAAGAAATACCTGCTTCTGCGCGAACTGTTGAAAGAAGAATAACATAAATGGCAGAAAATGTAACTGCGAAGCAAAATTCAGGTTTACAAGAAACTGTTGCATTTAACATTGTTCTTGATGAAAGTAAAGACGGGAATGATGTTGCACGCCTTGCAGTAATTGCATGATATTGTGATAAAAATCGAATTTATGAAGAATTATGCAGTATGATTCCTCTGTCTGGTACAACTAAAGGGCAGGATATTCTTTTTTCATGTATAAATTATTTTGAAAAGAAAAAATATTAATATAAATAAAATATTTTGTGTAACTACTGATGGCGCTCCTGAAATGGTTGGCAAGGAAAGGGGATTTGTCAAACTATTTGAAAATCATATTGGACATAAAATATTGAACTTCCATTGCATAATACATCAGGAAAGTTTAGTTGCCAAAATTTCGACTTAGCACTTAATTTCTGTAATGAATACTGTTGTTAAAATAGTTAATTTTATAGTGTCTCGATCTTCATTATTACACAGGCAATTTAAATCTCTTTTAGAAGAAATGTAAAGTGAATATGGGGATCTTCCCTTGTACAGTCATGTCCGTTGGCTTAGTCGTGGTTATGTCTTGAATTAGTTTTTGTCATGTATGGAGCACTTTAAAATTTTTCTTAATGAGAAGGGTGAACATTTTTCCGAATTAGACAAGGATTGGTTATGTAAATTGATGTTTCTGACAGATATAACTAAACATCTCAATAAACTAAACTTAGGATTGCAAGAAAAAGTCAAACAGTACTTAAACTCTTTGAATATTGGAAGGGCTTTACTACAAAATTAAATCTATTTTCCCGTGATATTAATACTAGTACCTACAAATATTTCCCAAATGTTAAAGGGCTTGCAAATACATCAACCATAGACAAAGATGAACTTCAAACTTACGTTGAAGCACTTAAGGAGGAGTTTTCTAAAAGATGCAAAAACTTTGAAGCTTGTATGCCTATATTTTCTTTTCTAATCAAACCTGATTTAATAGACCCATTAATAATCCCATTCGATTTGTCAATTTTTGAGTGGATGGAAACTGATAGTTTTGAAATGGAACTTATTGAATTAACATCTTCCAGATTTATGGAAAACAAAATTTAAGGAGTTACGGAAAAATTTGGAAGATAACTCTAGCAGTAAATCGACAGCTATTTTAAATTGCTGGATGTCATTGCCAGAAAGATGTAATTGTTTGAAAAAAGTAGCATGTGCCCTTCTTTCCGCTTTGGGTTCCACATATCTATGTGAACAAATTTTTTCTCATGTGAAATATATTTTGAGTTCACTAAGAAATTTTGAAAGTAAAGAACTATACCACTGATATTGCGACATTAAGTAGAGCTCTGCAGGTTCACATTAAAATTAAAATTTTTTTTATTTAACTTTGCTGCATGAACACTTATACTTTATGTTGTTTGTTTCTTGTTTCATAAATATTTTTAAGAATGCATAATATACAGGGTGTTCAGCCTTAATGTGAACCAATAGCTAATTCTCGAACCGTTCGGTTTAGATATGCACTTCCAATTTGAAAAATGTTTTAAAAACTGGTAAAGAATGTTTTTACGTGCTTTTCAAACCAGAAACCCCATTTAGAACAAAATTACAAAAATTAATTTTTATATGGTTCCAGGTCTATCACTTATATTTAGGAAAAGATGCAGTATACAAAAACAAGTAAACACAAAAAGTTTCATTTTATTTCAATAACAACTGACCGAGTTATGCCTACAAAAAATTGAAGCATCTGAATTGCTCAGAAAGGGGTCGTATATAAATTGAGTTTAGAGTACAGTAATTCACTATCTATAGAAAGAGCAAAAGAAAAACCTGATAGTAAAATTGAAACATCGTGGTAAGCATCATAGATTGACAATTTGTATTTCTGTATGACAAACAATAAAAGTTAAATTAAAGAAATACAACTTGTACAGAAAAGATTAAAACAGCTTGCTTTAACAAATAGCAGCAAAATAATACAGGATTTGCCGTTCAAATTATAGCATAATGTGGAATGATGCATCAATCATGAATCAGGAGCTTTATTATATCAGAATGACCAAATTAACTTAAATAATTGTGAAGACACGTGTGTGGCACGAGACAAGGGAATACGTTATGAAACTCCCAGTTTTATACAAGCGTTGAACAGCATGGGCAATTGTAAAATGAGATGGATGTCTTCGAGTGGGAAATTTAATGCATAAAGTCTTGCCGCCTCTCTCTTATTTCGATTACACTGCCCATAAAACAGTACCATTTCGCAGTATTCTTCATTTGTAAACGTCACGTTCTCTCGTACTAGAATTCGTGATATTAGAATACGACTGTATGCAATTGCAAGAGACTACACAACAGATTTTTAACTTTCGTCATGATCAGCAAAAACGCAGCAAATTTAGACTGAAGCCGCAGCATATAAGTCTAGTTTTTGGAACTGCTTTTGTAATGTTTTCTTCGTCCAAAATATTTATTTTTTCTATGTTTTACACGTGCACAGAATAAATTTTATCTCTTAAGTACTCAATTATTGTATTATTAACGTATGATTTTAAATTTAAAAAACGATTTACATAAAAGTGACGTGCAAGAGCGAAAGTTTCCTGGCAGAGTTACAACTAATTTCACTTTGTAGACGGCCCCTTAATAGCTTCTTGAAAATGGCCGAGAAAATGGATAAAATATGTGTTTTTTGAAGTTCCATAACTCGGCCAGTTTTTATCGTAATAAAATGAAACTTTTTGTGATTACTTTATTTTTGTGTACTGCATCTTTTCCTAAATATAAGTGATAGGACCTGGGGATTGTATAAAAAATTAATTTTTGTAATTTTGTTTCTAAATGGGTTTTTTGGTTCGAAAAGCACGTAAAAACATTCTTTACCTGTTTTAAAACATTTTTCAAATTGGAAGTGCATATCTAAACCGAACGGATCGGGAATTAGCTATTGGGTCACATTAAGGCTAGAATTTTAATTTTTTGATTTATATTGAAGAGCAGTCACACTTTAAGTTTTCCCTTAAAAATTCTAAAAAGATTCACATATTTATGTGCACATTAAATATTTGTATTGAATTGAAGTAATAGTTGTACTTTATGTTTATTTTTATGTCAATAAATATCTTAAAAGGATGCATTAAATTAGTACTTTGACCTCTATTTTTCCTAATTTTGCATGTATTGTAGTGGGAATCAAATTGTTTCAAATATTTGCTATTGCTTGGCATGCTGAATCATGTTGGTAGGTTGGTTTGGCACGCCACAGCTGAAAGGTTGTCGACCCCTGGTTTAACATTTTAAAATTAAGAATTATGTAATCTAAGATCACCCGAGTGTCTGGTTTCTACAGATGAACCCTTTCGGGAAATAATATAATGTCAATAACCTCCAGTTTTCCACTTGTAAAAATAGAAAGATTTCTAGAAAGAAGAAAATCTGCTTCTGCTCTGCTGCGGGTGTTATTGTCTTGCTTTGTGTTTTATGTGAGTGATCGTCAATAATAGAGATTGTGTTTTTTCAAGATGTTTCTTCCCGATTATGCCACGACAACAAAAAGAAATAATATTTTAATATCCAAATGCTGTAGTTGTTCCGACTAAATTCTTACGTATATATATTTATACACACTTTTGCAAAAAAATCGAAGCACCATGAAGGAAGCGGTTGTTTTTAGTTAAATTAAATATGTGTACACTTTATACACAGATAAGATGATACAAATATCAAAAGGCTATAGGGCCCATCTACGGCTTACGATTACAGCCTGAATTTTCAAATCAGCACGTGGTGGAAACGCCCCTGGCAGCGATAAATACTTGTATACATCTCGGTAAATAGTGATAAAGGTTCATGGTGTCATACTGCGATACATTCTGTCCGGTATTCATTAGTTGTTACTCCAGATCTGCGATATTTTGGGGTGCTCGAATCTGGCATCCTGCCATGTCCCAGAAATGTTTGATTGGTGAAAGATCTGGCTACCTTGCTGGCCAAGGAAGAGTATTAATGGCATTAAATCAGTCTAGAGATATGCGAGCGCTGTGGGGCCTGGCGTTATCTTATTGGAAACTGACCCCGGATGACGCGTAATGGTGGATAATACAACCGGCCACAGGATGATATCAATATATCGTTGATCTGTTAAAATGTATAGAGGATGACTGGAGATGACATGCTGTAGTATGAAATAGCACACCACATCATCACACCAGAGGTTATGGTTGTATGCCTTTGTAAAACAAATGCTGATTGAGATCGTTAGCCTCGACCTCTTCAGACACGGAGCCAATGGTCATCTGCTTCAAGAGTAAAGCGAGATTCATCGTTGACTACTATGCGATGCCAGTCTAATGGTAACCATGATGATTGGCTGCGACACCTCTCCAGACGATTCCACCGATGTTGTGGGGTCAAAAAGGCAGACGTCTTATAGGCCACTGTGAGCGTAACCCCGCCTCAGCCAAGAGCCGTGAAATGGTGGAAAGTACCACGGAAGATAGTGAAAAGACTGTAGTACGTTGAATAGTACACAATGATTCAGTTGGAGCAGTTCGATCCTGTCGAACAATCATCTGATCTTGCTTCGCATTTGGGCATCTTGGCCTTCCAGGGCTTTCATTCCGTCTATAAGTTCCTCGCAGTAACTATTGCTGGCGGAGCCTTTGCACATCTGTGTCTGTATGTTGCAGGTGACGGCCTATTGCTCGGTGTGACCACCCAGCTTCACGCATTCTGAAAATGCGACCAGGTTCGAAGTTATTCATTTGCCTATAAGGTCTTCGAAAACGTTGTGATGGCATCATTCATTTTTTCTTCAGGGAATAACACCGGCGAAAACGAAGAAAAAAATTTCCACCTCTAGAACCGGTTTTATAATTTGCGAGTTGATCAGCAGAAATGCACACTACGACCGCAATTCCTAAGCATTGGCGCTGAAAATTTGATCATTTGCACGTCCGATCAAGACGTCTAAGCCCTCGAAATTTAATCACAAATGGTCAACTCCTACTTGGGGCTTCGATTATATATATATATATGTATAACTCATAAATATATTCAAAATAGTTATAAAACTTAAGATAACTAGTCAAGATAGTAAGAAGTATTATCCACATTAATACTATAGCAAACCCTTGGCCTTAGGAACCAAGATTGCTGGTATGTGTATATATATTTCTATTTATATCACTATGTCACTATATGTGCCATCACTGAAATGTTTCTTACTCTTGGGGGGTATACTCTTGTCGTGTCTGCAAAGGCTTGCGTGCCAAAATGCAGCCAGCCCATCATTTGGAGAAAAAAACGACTTTAAAGCTCAGTTGTATTAAACGTGCAATGACCGAAATTATTCATTATAAGTTTTTAGTGACCGTCGGAGGAATCTGTAACCCTTAGTTGCGTGTTCCCAGATTGCGGATAGGGAAATAACTGCACTGGCTTTCCAGTGGGTGGTAAAAGAGAAATTAAATAACTTCCATGGACCAACAGGCAGACGGTTAACCTGTATGTAGGCAATAACACCCAATTGTTTCACTGGTAGACACGAGAAAAACAACAGCAAGTTCTTAGTGGAGTTTGATTTCGAAATAACTCCTTATGCCACCCATCCGGTATAGTGGTTACTGACGCTGACTGTGGTGCCGTAGGGTCGGGGTTCGAATCCCGCAGAAGGCATGGATGTTTGTGTCGTAATTCTTCATGACTTTAAATTCCTTCTTCCTTTGTGATGCGTGCCTTATTCCTATACTTTTGTAAGCCCCCGTGTGATACTTTGTGATGCACGGAGATTTATAAATAAATGTTCTTAATAAAAAAAAAATTATAATTATTGCTATAGGCAGAACTTATATTTTTTTCTTATTAATCATGGCCTTTTCCCAGTTTATCTTTATCGGTCTAAGTTATTTTCCACTCCTAATTGCCTACGTTGTTTTCCCGGAAAATGTGATCATATGTTTTATTTTCTTTTTCTTCTTATATAATGTGTTTCCTGGTTTTGTGTTGTTTCCTGCCTGCCTAGGGGAAAAATTGGTTTTTCTAAGCTCTTTGGGTGAGTTCGATACTCCGAATAAATGACAAAATAAAAAAGATCCAAGAAACTCAAAACTAACAACTCAATCACTGAGGCAGAAGGAAGACATTTTAAGTTTTTCTCAGGAAAAAACAAGATTTTTTTGTGAAATATTTGTTCTTAATTGAAGTGTTCATTAAATTGAGCTAAATCATCACTACTGTCTATATACCTTCTGAAATTATCACACTTATGAAAAAAATGTGGCGACATCTTTGAAATTATCTAAACAATGAAGAAAACTAACTTTTTCAGAGCAATTTATGTAACAGATTTGAATTTGAGATAATATATTTTTATGAATTTCCTTATTCGATATCCATTTGCTGCGTCACGTAAATTAATTGCATCTACTAATCTAGAAACTTCACTCAAAAATATTGAAAAGACTCTCCATTTTGTAAAATCCTCATTATTGTTTGTCAAAAATTGAAAAATGAGTATTTCCTGATTTCCTCTCATTTGTGAATCAAAAGCTATATCTCAATACATATGTATTAAAATAAGAGTCATGAACGTCGTGCTGGTTTGAAATAAATTATAACAGGAATAGTATCAAATTGAAAATTCGTTAGACTCTCGCAATATTAAGCACAATATATTTCCAGCAGTTAGTGTATGTAATAACTTCTCATTTCCAGAGTCTAAATCATTTAATTTCTTCTAAGAACCAAAAACAGTCTGTGTTCCACACGTGTATTGATTCTGTAGAATATCTCATTTTTGAGTTACGGCTCAAAGTTTTATGGGAAATATTACACATTTCACAGTGTTCTATAACTATTTTTTTGTGAAGTAGATTCAAGACTTTGTAAAACTTGTATTATATATTAGTTTTAATAAAACCTTTTTTATATAGTTTTAAGGGGATGGTACCTTTTTTAAAAAATTTTTAATTTATGTATTTAAAATTATATTTCAGCATTTTATATAATGTTTCTATTCAAGAAAATGTTACGAATGAAATTTTTTACATATTATTCAAAATTTAAAAATTTAAATTTTTTAAAGAAAATTTTGGAAAATTTTAAAATTTTACTCTTTTTGTAATTATTAATTTTTTGACTCGAACTTTTTT